>OU015766.1:3537137-3787975 GCA_907173295.1 Fagus sylvatica
ATGGCCCTATCAGATCCACGAGGAAAGTTCGCACCATCATATGAGGGTCCGTACGTGGTGAAGAAAGCCTTCTCAGGGGGAGCAATCATTCTGGCTGATATGGATGGCGAAGAGTTCCGGTCACCCATTAATTCTGATTCTGTAATTAAGTACCATGTATAACTTTAGTCAATTTAATCAAAGAGGAATATTCTTCAAAGTTCCAATTTGTTATTTTGATAATTTTGAAGAAGGCCCGGGAAGCAACGAAAATCCGTAAGGACGTTGCCCTCGGATGGAAATTACCGCGGGTATGGTGAAAACCTCGGAAGAGGCGCCATAGGCAAAAGTAACGTGGAAAGCTGGACTTGGCGTAAGCTGAGGGTAATATATGGCTAAAAAAAAAAAAAAAAAAAAAAAACCGGTATCACAACAAGGCGAGCATCAAATCAGTGCAAGACTAGTGATCGGGGTTGTTAGGCGGTGAAGAGGTTTTCGACGAAAGAACGACCTATGTTATCCTTTGAGCAGTACGGTTCGTTCGATATAAAGAGAATGTTTGGGGATCAAGAGGTGGAGCACAAGTGTATCCTTCCAAACACCCAGTTTCAAAGTGACATATCATTAAGTTCTCACAAACCATTCATACCATACTTATCTCTTTCAAATTTGTAAATTCTCATATTCATTTCCACAATAACATTCAATCCTTGCCATTGATTCATAAAAAGTCGAATTCATAAGATTTCATATAGATATTCACAGACAAAATACGTGCTTTCATTCATTCATAGTTCATAAATTCATACATTTGATTTTTCATGATGTCTTGAAAGCATGTCTAAATATATCGACATTAGAAGTTAAAAATGGGAGCCATGCATAATCCGACTCGGATTTATGAATGACTCACCATCTAAATACAAAAACTACTGACTACTCACTGCTACCTGAAATATGCTATCTAATGACCAAGACGTATGCAGGTCTCTCTGCAGAATCTCCCCAAGGCAGTGGAAAGGGCCGGATCCCCCTCATCATGCTCCTCCCAGACGGCACGAGCTCTGGCACCCAAAGAATCCATCACCTGGTTAATCTGGTGGAAGAGAAGTGACCACAGGGAAACCCTCCTGATTGAGCCAAGAAGCATTGGACTCAAGAGCATCATGCACCAGATCCAACTCGGACTGCAAAACCCCGTTGTCACCCTGGAGAACGCTGATCTGAACCCTCATGACCCCCATGGAAGTACGCGCAGATGTGAGCGCCTCCTCACTCGCATCTAGCGCCCGTCGGAGAGCCACAATGTCCTGAGGACGACCGGTGGCAGGATCAACCAAGGCCTGGGTATATGAACGAAGAGAATCAAGCTCATCCTGGACCCGAGTCCTCTCCGCCTGCTCAGTCTCCAGCTGCTCCCGAGCCTCGGCCAAGTTCTCCTCCAGCTGTTCCTTAGCATCCTCAGAAATCTCGAGCTGCTCTCTGATGAATTCATTCATCGTGCGAAGAGTAGAGACGTTCCCCCTCTGAGCCACCAAGTCGCGGCGAAGGTTCGCCACCGCCACACTATTGTGATGCAAGGTACTCCGCAGAGACTCTACACGAGCCGCAGACGCCTCTCTCTCAGACGCCCTAGCAAGGCGTAGTGATAACAGCTCTGTCTGAGCCTCCTCAAGCTCTCGCTCCAAAGCAGTAACTCTCTCAGGCTGACCAGTGGAGGCTGATACCCGAAGGGAGCGAGATATCAAGGAATATGGTGCACCTGGCCGTACTGTAGGCCTGAGAGTGAAAAAGGGAGGTCCACCCCTCTCTCCACTCGACAAAGTCCGAGGTAACAGAGCTATCTCCGGGCGAACCCTCCTCGATGAGGACCATCTCTGAAAGACGACCTCCCCAGATGTCCTCAATCCTGAGGAGGAGCCTCCACATATCCTCACTAGGGATGTAGTCAAAAGTCACCGCATCCAAGTCACCCAGGCGAGGCGGGTACTGAACACCGCTAAACTGACGAAGAGCAAGGCTGGGATAGTAGCCTGTACAACCCCACACCCCAGGAAGAGGCACTCCATCGAAGAGGGCACAATGAGTCCAGGGCATCCACGACTGCCGGCCCCCAGGTAACCTTCCAAGCCCACCCACTCAAGGGCAGGTCAAGGAGGTATAGCGCCCAAGCACGACTGTCGCCAGGTGAAGGGAAGTGCTATCTGGACGGTCTGGCTCACCGTATGTCCTCTCAAAATGATAAGGAGTCTGGAGGCGATAAAAATGCTGCAGGTGACTGCAGAACCAGAGCTGAAGGAGCTGCGTGCAGAACATCGGGACCCCCTCTCCCTGTCTCCTACAAAAAGATAAAGACCGCACGGTCTCGCACAATATGGCAGGGATGATAGACCTGCCCTCGCTGAATACTATAGGAATGACACCCAAGTCTATCCTACCAGCGGAAGTGGGAAAGAGAAAAATACCTGCGAAGGCGATCTTGAAGGCATTGATTCGGAATTTCTTCCATTCCTTCTTGCCCGCAATGAAGTCTCTAGCAAGCCTCGCCGGAAAGGCACTCCGAGAGAAGTACTTCGTCAACAGGTCTAGAGAAATGTTGGCTTTCCGCCAAGTTGCCTCAGGTCGGGCGATCTCAGGACGTAGAACCGCAGTGGTCAAACCCAAGTATTTCTCCAAGCATCGGTTGGACCGAGGACCCTGAATGGGTATAACCGGGGTCTCGCTAAAGGGGCTGTCTAGCTGGAGAAGCTTAGCATACTCCTCCATGGTGGGAATGAGATCCACCTCTCCGATGGAAAAGCAACAATGGGTCGGGTCCCAGAAAGAAGCTAGCGCCTCGAGCAAGCCGCGATCAACCTGTAGCCGCATGAAAGGGGGAAACTTGCCAAAGATCCCCACGATATCGGCGTGGTCATCCTCTCCGAGAAGAGTCCACCAATGTCTCATCCGCTCAACACGGAAGTCATGGAAACGAAGCGTCACCAAGGAGAGTCGGGATCACTACTTGAAGAAGCCAGAAGCCGAGAAAAACGAAGATTTTTGGTGAAAAGGGGAATGAAAAGAAAAACGAAGAGTTTTTGGTGAAAAGGGGAGAGGAAAACTCAAAAAATGGTTGCTGGCTCGAAGGAGAGCTGCTGGAGTTAAAAAGCCAAGAACTCGCGCATCACCATCATGCGCCGCGCATGACGGTCATGCGCGAGTCCCGTTGGGAATCCCAACGGCTCTTTCTTTCTCCCATGTCTCGCGAATTCGAACCTGTTCGCTCTCACTCCCGGAGGTCCGTTTTGCACTATATAAGGGCCATTTCGCAAGGAATCACCTAGGGGAAAGTCCTGGGCGGTCCGGTGATCGAAGATTTCGAGTCAACGAACAGAAACCGAAACCGACCCGAAACCCTAGAACCGGTCCGGAAGTCAAAAGTGGGACAAAAGTGGGACTCAAAGCTGGCCTCAAGCGGAAGCATTTGATGTGACGATGTGATAAGGATCGATCTCCCGCCAGCAGGGATGGCCCGAGAACCGAGAACTAGGCTCGACAGTCAAGGAACCGGCCCTGAAACCCTGGCTGGCTCAAACTCAGAAACCGGGAAGTGCAAAGATGACTCGGGAATGCCACGCAGGCGAACCCCGTGGTACACTGGGGCAAAATTTTTCAAAAGGACTTTGAAAAATTTCGAAAAAAAGATAGACTGACCTCTCTGCGAGCCGTCGTAGCCTGACACAAGGAAAGCGGAAAAGAAAGAAATCCGGAACTCTGCATCAACCTACGTTGCCCTACACTGGGGCAAATTTTTCTATCTTCAAGAACTATCCTACACTGGGGCAAAATTTTTCTATCTTCTAGAAAAATTTGAAAAATTTTTCCATTTTTGGAGAAAAATTGTCATTCAAATGGGCCTCGTGAAGGAGTAAGTCCCAATGATGATGAAATGGGCCTCGTGAAGGAGTAAGACCCAATGATGATAGAAACGGGCCTCGAGAAGCGAGTAAGTCCCAATGATGATGGAAACGGGCCCCAAGGAGAGGTAAGCCCCGATATTTATTGAACCAGGCCTCGCGGAGGATCGAGACCCGGTATCCATACACATAACCCAAACACATACCCCAAACACATACCCAAACATACATCCATAAACATACATCCATACACATAGCCATAAACACATAACCATAAAAGAAAACCAAAACCATCCATAAAAACCACAAATGTCATATATACAATAGCCAATGTCTGTACATCCCATATAAATACAAAATGATTGGCCGGAATACAAGGCCCCAAAAAAAAAAAAAGAGGAAAAATATACATCATGGAGGAGAAGGGTCGTCAAAGAACCAGTCTCGAGAAACAGGATCACGAGGTGGCGAAGAAGAAGGCTGACCAAGGACCAGATAAGTCAGCTCCGGTAACAGGAGTAATGCCCATGCCATGAAGCTGGTCCTCTAATCTCCGTACGGGCAGCAGCAAGACGCCAGCGCTCTGCATCTGAAACCTAAGTCCCTCTGGCTCTGGGCCAAATCCCTCTGCATCTGCACCATCTCCCCCTCTCGCCGTGTCGCCTCCGTCTGCATACTGGCCATCTCTCCCTGTACTCGGTCCATATCAGCCGTATGACGATCCGCGCTGACCGACAGCTCAAGCTGGAGACGCAGTACCTCACCCTCAAGTCTCTCGATCTGCCCAGAAGACCGAATGTGATGACTGTCCATGGCCACTCCACCCATGACACGGCCACCCTCAACCTCGTGAAGAGACATCAGGGACCCCAGAGAAACTTGCTCAAACCACTCCTGGTATGGCACACCCTCTCGGACCAAACTCGGGTATGCACTCACCCCTGCTATGTAGGGATCACTCGGAGCTCGCGGAATGTAGTCCTCAATAGTCATCAAGGGGGAGGGGTCTACAGGGACAACGGCCTCATCGCCCAACTGTCGTACCGTCCGCTCACCCAGCAGAAGCTCCCAAGACCGAGTGGTCCGGATCCACAGCCTCAGACGAGACAACGCTACAGCCCTAAAAACCTCAGGTCGCTGAGACAAAGCTGCAGAGTAAGGCTGGAAGATGATATCAGCATCCCTGAGGCAATCAACTGTCATGCGAAGCTCAAGGAGGGTGCAAGTAGTCATCCTCTCAATCCTAGAGGTATCCCAACGCCTGGCAAGAGGGAAATCCGGGTCAGAAGCCAACGGAAGTCGACTGGGAGCAAAAGTGGGGAAGTGCTCAAAGGCCCAGAAGACGGTAAACTGCCAGAAGCCAAGAAAGCTGATCGACTCCCGACGAGAATAACGGCGCAGACCCCGGATGTAGAATCCATATGTCAAGGCACCCCAGTCATACTCCCTCAGAGTGTCGATGTCTCCGGAACATACCGACAATGGGCGTGGGAACAATGGACCGGTCGTTCCCGAGAAAGCAGCTGAAGATAAAGTAGGCTGCCCACTGGCGATATCGTAGCTCAGTAGGAGGCTCCTCCCTATCTCTCCTCAAGACATCCGCCAGATACCGAATCCTCACAGAAGGACGCCGGGTACCCTCTGTAGCATCGCGATCAGCAAGACCCAAAATCTCTCTAGCCTCAAAGCCATCTATAGGCTCGCTAGGGGGAGCTCTCCCTCCAAAACGGATGCCCAGGATAGCGCTCCAATCTACAGGAAGCACCGCCATCTCGCAGGTACTGAGATGGAAGGTCCCGGTGTGATGGAAGAATCTCTCTATGAAACACCACACTGCCGGGTGGTACACTGACACGTAGGGGATGCTAAGGAAAGGACCGAAGCCCAGCCCTATCAGAAACTCCTTATACTCCGGACGGGAAGCCGCCAGAAGTCTGCTAAACTCAGACCACCCACCTCGGCCAGCGCTATAGGGAGGCTCCTGCACAAAATCCGAAAGAAGAATGTCAATGCAGAGATTTGCAAAGGTCAAGAACAAAAGAAACATATGAAAGTATGAAGGTACCTGACAGCGACGGACCAGAGAAGACGGATGAGCAAGGAGGTTCGTCAGAAGGGGCGTATCGGATATCTCAACAGCAACAGGGTAACGCGGTCGAATGCCACCATGGGGAGGATATCTAAATCCCGGCGCAACGTAATCCTCGGGAATGGTGCCCGCAGAATCAGGAATCCCCTCACTCCTCTGCCTCTTCAATCTCGAAGGGAGAATACCCGTCGACCTGGTATGGGCACGACGAGGTGCGGCAGGAGGAGCATCGCTGGAACCAGTAGTGACACTAGGCTGTGGAGAAGGACGAGTCGTCTCAGAAGGCCCGGCACTACGACCAATGACGACTCCAGGTCGAGGAGGAGCCCGAGCCGCACTAGGAGCTGAACCAGCAGCCTCGGCATCAAACTCAGCCTGCAGATCCCTGGCAAGAGACGCGTCGAACACGAGTACGTACGTCCTCCATAGCATCGTACTCATCGTCCGTATCAGGAGAACTCTCAGGAGCATAAGCTACAGCCTTGCCTTTCGCAAGGCGATCGGACCGGCGATGGCCCCCACTCCCACTACCTCGATCAGACATCTGCAAAAAGAGCAATGAACAGTCAAAGAGTCAGAAAAGTCAGGTACATCTCATTCTTGAAAAGCATAGGAAGTACACAATGATCAAAATTATACAAAACAAGAAAAAAGGAAGGAATAATCAAACAACCAATTTGTCCCTGATCGTTTGGATGAATTTCCCAAGCCAGGTCTGATTACCCAATTGCGATTCGACTAAGTGTCAAATCCCAATTTGTCCCTGATCGTTTGGATGAATTTCCAAGCCAGGTCTGATTACCCAATTGCGATTCGACTAAATGTCAAATCCCAATTTGTCCCTGATCGTTTGGATAAATTCCCAAGCCAGGTCTGATTACCCAATTGCGATTCGACTAAGTGTCAAATCCCAATTTGTCCCTGATCGTTTGGATAATTCCCAAGCCAGGTCTGATTACCCAATTGCGATTCGACTAAATGTCAAATCCCAATTTGTCCCTGATCGTTTGGATAAGGATTCCCAAGCCAGGTCTGATTACCCAATTGCGATTCGACTAAGTGTCAAATCCCAATTTGTCCCTGATCGTTTGGATAGGATTCCCAAGCCAGGTCTGATTACCCAATTGCGATTCGACTAAATGTCAAATCCCAATTTGTCCCTGATCGTTTGGATGAATTCCCAAGCCAGGTCTGATTACCCAATTGCGATTCGACTAAGTGTCAAATCCCAATTTGTCCCTGATCGTTTGGATAATTCCCAAGCCAGGTCTGATTACCCAATTGCGATTCGACTAAGTGTCAAATCCCAATTTGTCCCTGATCGTTTGGATAATTTCCCAAGCCAGGTCTGATTACCCAATTGCGATTCGACTAAGTGTCAAATCCCAATTTGTCCCTGATCGTTTGGATAGGATTCCCAAGCCAGGTCTGATTACCCAATTGCGATTCGACTAAGTGTCAAATCCCAATTTGTCCCTGATCGTTTGGATAGGATTCCCAAGCCAGGTCTGATTACCCAATTGCGATTCGACTAAGTGTCAAATCCCAATTTGTCCCTGATCGTTTGGATAATTCCCAAGCCAGGTCTGATTACCCAATTGCGATTCGACTAAGTGTCAAATCCCAATTTGTCCCTGATCGTTTGGATAAGGATTCCCAAGCCAGGTCTGATTACCCAATTGCGATTCGACTAAGTGTCAAATCCCAATTTGTCCCTGATCGTTTGGATGAATTCCCAAGCCAGGTCTGATTACCCAATTGCGATTCGACTAAGTGTCAAATCCCAATTTGTCCCTGATCGTTTGGATGAATTTCCAAGCCAGGTCTGATTACCCAATTGCGATTCGACTAAGTGTCAAATCCCAATTTGTCCCTGATCGTTTGGATGAATTTCCAAACCAGGTCTGATTACCCAATTGCGATTCGACTAAGTGTCAAATCCCAATTTTTCCCTGATCGTTTGGATGAATTTCCAAACCAGGTCTGATTACCCAATTGAGGTTTGACAAGTTTCAAACCCCAATTTTCCCCGACCATTTGGAAGAATTTCCAAGGCAAATTAAAGTTCTTCTGCATTGCGGGACTCACTCGAGTCCCAAGTCTAAATAAGGCAGTTCCTAGACCCAACCCATGATTTTCAAAAAAAAATATATAATAATAATAATAAAAAATAAAAAAAATATGCCCCATAGAAAAAAAAGAGTGTGCGTAGCAACGCAACCCGAGAGCAATAAAGGCACGACATAGTACCCCCCCCAAAAAAAATATACACAAGCATCATAATAAACATGGCGTCTCAAATTTTTTGCGTATCTCTCATCTCATGTGTTTCCAAACACATGTGTATGTATGTGCGTGTCTACAAAGGCTCATTTGTACATGCGCAGACCCCTGGCGTAAATGCATTTTTGTGCACTAACATGTTTGCTAAGTATGTAATGCATCCCAAAACATACAATGACATGTTAAACAAAAAGAAATAAAAGCAGAAGTGCACAAGGAAGAAGCATAAGACATAAAAAAGGAAGCAAATAATCCAACCGTTCAAAACTGAAAAGGAGGGTGGGGTTGGAAAGGTGCTTACCTGTGGGACGTATAGGCGAAAACTGATCGTCGATCGGAGTCCTGGATCATGAGAAAAAGACCAAAAGACACAAAAAAGAGAATAACCCAATCAGCACATTTCGACCGTTTAAAACTTGAAATAAATGGTAGGGATGGAAAGGGGCTTACTCGTGGAGCGCGTAGGCGAAGACGGCGCGTCAATCGGAGTCCCGGATAGCAAGATATGAGCAAAAGAGTGAAGAGGGGCGAAGTGGGGTCCAGAGAGCGAAAAGGGAAAGAAAACGACAAAATGAAGGGGAAAGGCCGCGCGGGGCCTGAAGTAGTGGGACCTCGCGCATGACCGTCATGCGCCGCGCATGATGGTCATGCGCGAGTTCCCAAAACTGCCCCGTTTCACCATTTCAAGCCCCGAATCGTCTTTTCGCATCCCGACCGATCTTCTCCAAGCCCTGGAATGCCCATTTGGACTCCGGAAGGACTGGCACGCAAACCGAGACAAACTACGCGACAGCCGTAGGAGTACGCGGAGACCGAGAAAATCCGAGCGGGCAAAAATCGAGTCATTTATTCTTTGTCCGAACGTTCCTTGTGCCAAGAAAGGCCGAACAAAGAAGGGGCAACTGTCATAACCCCATTTTTACCCCCGGGATTTTCTCGGGTGTCGGCACGCAAAACGAGGCAGCCCGAACCAAGTCCGGTCTGATCCGACGAGGGCTCATCACGCATCAAATACTCCCAAGAAAGAAGGTCCGAGACACATTTCCCAAGGTTTGACCAAGTTTGACTAGGGTTGACCAAGTTTGACTAGAGTTGACCAAAGTTTGACCGAGGTTTGACCGAGCCGTTTCCAACCCGACTAGGGTCCACCGTTGCCCAGAAACCCTTGAAATGAAGTCCGGGATACATTTCCAAGAGTTTGGAGAGCTTTGACCAAATTCGACCAAGTTTGACCAAGGTTGACCAAGTTTGACCAAGGTTTGACCGGACCATTGACCAGACCAAAAACTGGATCGAACTGACCACCCCTTGACCAATGGTATAGAGAATATCAAGAGCTTCGATTCCGTACTTTACGGGTCGAAAACGGACGAGAAACGAGAGAGTTGTGGCCAAAACTGCGAAAAAACGGTCCGACACTTAGCCAAATTTTTGGTAAGTGTTGTTGACAAAACAGCCTATTTGGGAGGCAACGTTTGCGCAAAGATTCTCTCCGACCCGCTGCAACTTGGTCCGCGAGCCAAGACCCTTAGGCAAGAGGTTCACTTCAGCTACCACACGCAACTTTCGGATCGTCAAGAGCTCCTCCGGTCAAGCCGGAATCTCAGTCAAAAGTTGACCCCTTGGCATAAGGAACATTCCGACGGCCTCCGTTCGCAGGATCATATCTCGCGAACCCAAACTCGCCTCTGTGCAAGGCCTGTACCGTTAAAAAGTAGGTAACGCAAGCTTTCCGACGATACCAAGATCGTCGAAATCCGACATCGGGAGCTACGTCTACCACGCGCGTGAAAACAGGCCGACAAAATAAGGTTTTGCTGAAAGTTCCGGGAATTGTCTCACCGACGTTGCCACGCTTGCGCACAGAGTCTTCCTGACTCGCAACAAGTTGATCTGCGAGCCCGGGCACATTGGAAAGAGGACACATCCATGCACGACGTGGAACTCTCGGATCGCCAAGAATTTATCGGGGTCAGCCGGAATCCCGATCGGAAAACTGCCCTCAAACGGACCAAAAACACCCCGGTGGACTCTGCTCGCGGGGCCATATCTCACGAGTCCAAGCTCGGATTCCCGCGAATCCGGAACCTTGCAAAAATAGGCAGCGCAAGCTTTCCGACGGTACCAAGAACGTCAAAATCCGACATCGGGAGCTAGGTCAAATATGCGCGCGAACTGGGACAAGATTTGAGAAAAAACGCGCTGGGAGCAAAACGCATTTTTTCTCCCGGACAGCCGCCTTCGCGCGCAGAGTCTTTCCTGCTCGCAACAAGTTGATCCGCGAGCCCGGGTGCGTTGGAAAGATAATGACTCCGGCTACGTCGTGGAACTCTCGGTTCGCCGATAGCATCCCCCGTTTGACCGGAATCTTCGCATCGGAAGAGTGCACAAAAACAGCTCCGACACCCCGACTTCCGGGAGCCATAACTCCCTCGTCCGAACTCCGATTCGCGCAAACTTTATATCGTTGGAAAGAGGACGTCGAGAGCTTTCCGACGATATGCCGCATGACCCAGTTTTGAGTTCCAGGAAGACCTCCAAAACTGCCCCCGAAAATCGGATAAAAAAGGGTACGCGCACGGAAATCGAGGAGGATTCGAGGGGCTGCTGGCGTGGAAGGATAAGACTGCCACGTGGCAGTACCACAACTCGCGCAGGACCGTCATGCGCCGCGCATGATGGTGCTGCGCGAGGCGTGCACGGTTTTCTATAAAACCGACCCTCCCCCCCCTCATTTGCACATAGTTTTTGCTCGGGCACTAGGCCTTCTCTAGAGCTTAGTTTAGGCAGAAAATAGGGGTTTAGGGGGTTTTAGGAGGGGATTTTTGGGTAGTTTTAGAGAGAGAGACTCCTCTCTAGGTAATCTCTCTCTCTCTCTAAGGCTCTTTCTCTCTCTTCTTTTTCTTTAGGGATTTTGGGGGGTTTTTAGAGTGAGAAGCACCTATTAGGTGCTTCTCTCTCTAACCTCTCCCTCATCTTCCCACTCCTCTCTCTCTCTCTCTCTCTCTTTCTCTTACATTCTTTAGTTCATTTATTTCATTTATGCTTTACTAGTTTCTTATTTGTCCATTTATTGCTTTATTTACATTTCCTTGTCATTTATTGCTTTATTTACATTTCCTTGTCATTTATTGCTTTCTTTACATTTCTAGTCATTTATCGCTTTCTTTACATTTCTAGTCATTTATCGCTTTATTTACATTTTATACGCACTTGTGAATATTTGTTGTGATTATCCCCCCCTCCCCCGGTGTGTTTTAGTACGGCAATATTGAGTGGCTTTGGCGGCTCGCGTAAGTCCTCTAACAAAGGCCGTTGACAACCATGTTAGCCCACGAGGTCTTGACCCGAAAAATACACCGGTTTCCTCGTGTTTTAGTACGGCAAATATTGAGTAGCTTTGGCTCAGTTGCGTAAGACCTCTAACGAGGCCGTAACAACCTTGTTAGCCTACGAGGTATTTGACCCGAAAAATACATCCCCATGTGTTAAATAACGTCATTTATCGCTTTATTTACATTTACTACGTTGTAAATATTATATTGTGGAATATTGTCATTTTCCCATTTTTCTTCCCTTTGTGATTTGGGCGTGATAATCCCGATTGGTCGTGGTGGACTATGTAAGACCTCAAAGAGGCATTAACCACCACGTAATTCCATAGGCATTGGACCCATTAAAAACCCCCATGTTTAAATATTGTCATTATCGCTTTATTTACATTTACTACGTTGTAAATATTATATTGTGGAATATTGTCATTTTCCCATTTTTTTCCCTTTGTGATTTGGGCGTGATAATCCCGATTGGTCGTGGTGGACTATGTAAGACCTCAAAGAGGCATTATCCACCATGTAATTCCATAGGAATTGGACCCACGAAAATCCTTTGTTTAAACCCCGGTTATTTTCATTATTTACTACGTTGTTGTAAATATTGTCCATTTTTCATTATTTTGATTTGGGCATGAAAATACCAAACGGTATTGGCGGTTTTAGGTAAGTCTTTCAATAGCACTAAACCCCATGTAAATCCATGAGGCGTTGGACCCGTAAATTGCAAACCCATTTTCAAATAGATTTTCTCATTTAAGTCCTATTTGGCGTCGAAGGTTTGGATAAGTCTTTCAATAGCACCAACCCTTCGTGTAAGCCCGAAAAGGCATTGAAACCCCATTTTCAAATAGATTTTCTCATATAAGTCCTATTTGGCGTCGAAGGTTTGGATAAGTCTTTCAATAGCACCAACCCTTCGTGTAAGCCCGAAAAGGCATTGAAACCCCATTTTCAAATAGATTTTCTCATATTAAGTCCTATTTGGCGTCGAAGGTTTGGATAAGTCTTTCAATAGCACCAACCCTTCGTGTAAGCCCGAAAAGGCATTGAAACCCCGTTTTCAAATAGATTTTCTCATTTAAGTCCTATTTGGCGTCGGAAGGTTTGGATAAGTCTTTCAATAGCACCTACCCTCCGTGTAAGCCCGAAAAGGCATTGAAACCCTCTTTTTAGATTGTTTTGTTTATTCATGTAAATCCTATGGTGGTGTCGGGATCCGAGTAAGTCTTTCAATAGCATCGAATCCCGACCCCACGAGGTCTTGACCCTTTCCTTAAAAACTTCTTGTGTTATAATAAATTGCACTTTGCATTAAGCATTATATTCATGCCGATCCATATTTGTCATCTTTCATGATACATGTGTTGCGACTATGCCATGACTATTTTGCTTGGATATTTTGCCATCTTACCATCTTGATTACTTGCTTGATTGTTTATTGCTTTGATATAAAAATGTGATTAAAATACACTTTGCCATGAAAACTTTAAAAAGAGTAAACATGGTAATGTGGGCGTTAGAAACGAAGGTATGAGTCCTTTACACGGGGGCGTGGCTGGTACGTGCTTTCGTGTAAGGGATTCTACACGTTCTAACTCCCATAGGATCATGGTCTAAAATTCCCCAAAGTGTGAATTAATCATCCCAAAACCCCGCCATTTGACGGACCGCTTTACTCTTGGAAATCAAGGGTAAAGAGATCCCGAATATGGCACCAAAAACATTAATTGTTTGTCCCGGCACTAGGTGTTAGGATTTCAAGTATATCCTACCACCGAAATGCCCGGAAATTTAAAAGATACAAAGATAAAAGGGATGGTGAAATAAAGAGTCTAATCAAAACCGAACGAAGTCATATTACGTTTGCCATTTTTGGTATATCGTACGACGGAAATCGGGACATTTGTACATAATAAAAACCAACAAACTTAGGCTTAGCAAATAAAGAAAACATTAGGAAGGAGGTAACCGTTTTCTTAAACGGATGTCGTGGGGTGCCTAACACCTTCCCCACGCATAAGCAAACCCCCGAACCTATCTCTGGTTCAAGACCATTTAGTTGTAGATGTCTAAATAGGGTAAAATCTATTAGACATAGGTGCCCAATCACACCTTAAAATTTCCCATGATTGGTGGCGACTCCAAATTTGTGCTCACACGCACACACGTACACAAGTTCCCACACACACACAACTCGTATCTCGAAACGGAAAAGAGATAGAGGAACACACACAACACTCGCCAAATGGGGGTCGGTATCTAGGAAAATAAAAAGAAACTTTACTTAAAGAAGTAAGAGAGATTTTCCGCCGGTGTCGACAGCTCTGTCCGCAGCGGGAACTTTGTGGGAGAGAGTCAATCCCATGAGACATGCATGAGGGTGAGGGAAGGAAGTGTTTGGTCCTTTTTGTAGAGCTAAGTCAATGGTGGGAAGGTATTATGATCTTAACAAGATGTTCTAGAACTTGAGCCCAGACATCTGCTAAGGGAGCTTTCTGAAAAATAAAGGAGTTAAACAATGAGTCTCAATCTCCTCAAATGGGGTTGTGTTTCTGGGTTGGGATTGGAGTTTTCAAGTTGAAGATGACCTCAAAACTCTTATTTTATGGGGTTTCCTCTAGAGAGTGCCCTAGAAATGAACAAGTTAGTTCTTAGAGAAAGTCTCTCTCTTGTGTTGAACTAATTGTGTTGATTGTGTTATTGTTGTGATTGTGATGATGGTGTTGTTAAGAATGTAATCAAGTTAATGGGGAAATCAGGTTTTCTCCTTTCCCTTAAGCCAAGGGACTTCCAAATTTAACCATAAGTGGTGTATTTTGTAAGCGTGAGTTTGAAAATATTCCATAAATGGAAATAAGTATGGTTTCTCCTTCATTTCGGGACAAGGCTTCTTCTCCTTTTGAAATGGTTTTATCAGAGGCACTAAATGCTTGATTGGTTGGTTTTGGTGAAAGGTTAGGCCATGCATGCTCTATTGACTTTGGTTCCCACAAACTAGCCACCATGTCTCCCAGCAGACCTAGTGATAGTTGCTTAATGGTTACCAAGATCTTAGGACTCACTCCCCTCCTCGAAACCACACTCCTAAAGTCTCAACAACATAAGGGGAGTAGTACCCTCACGAGTCTGGGCCGTGGGGCTACTCCCTGGGTCCTTTTTGGGACTGAAATGGACATGGGTCATGGGCTTTCATCATGTTTTCTGAATCCCCATGTGTCTTGGCTGTGCCCAATGGTCCATTGAGCTTTTACCCAGAAGTCTGTCGTATGTACAGTACCAAATTCCATGATTTCTGGTGAGATAGAGAACTATGGTGAGATGGTGATGTTGGGGCGGCTTGGAGAGGCTCAATGAAGAAAGGCCGGCTGCCTCCGATACGTGTAGGGAGGTAGGAATGCATTGTTCTTCTTTCTTATGATGAGAAGATGACATAAGGCGGGTCCCACTGGCAGCAGACCTTGAGCCCATAAGCAGACAACTAGTGATTCTAGCCTTTGGGGCCCACAAACAGGCTGTCCAGAGCTGGGTTTAAGTGTTGGGCTATTCACTGTTGGGCCCCAGCTGTTCCTTTAGTTAACCCAATGATATTTAAGCCCAATAATTATAATATTAATGTATTTGGGCTACAAGGCTTCACATGGGTCACTTTTGGGCTTTTGAATAGTGTCGAAATACCTCATAACAGGCCCAAATGGTTTGTTGGGTACTACATAGGGTACTTTTTGAGGTTTAGGTTTAATGGGATGGTCTTGTAAATATTTTAATCAAACCCAATTAATTTATTGGGGGCCCGTTCAGCTGTGAGTTTAAAAAATGGGCATGTACAACATTTATTTCCAAAGCTGATGCTTCAGAGAAAACAATGGCTCAGTTTCTTTTTCTCTAATGATTGTTCACTGTGGAATTTGGTTCTTATACTCCCACGTAGGATTGTGTTGGAAATATAAGGAAAAATATTACCTGAAACTTGTTATAATTTGCACCAAATAATATTACCACTAAAAGGTGATGGAGTTGAGGCACGGACTAGGTCACTCTCTTTAGACGATACGTACCGTCTACGAAATTTTTCGGGTGTAATAGACAACAATTTTGCATGTCGTCCCCAGGATACAACAAACCCAGCCACCTAGTTGTATTCCCTTGCAAGTCTACACTACTTATAGGAAGAGAAACTCTAAAAAAAAAATATTACTTTATTTTACCTAGTAAAATATATTTTTGTGCAAAAGGTTGAGAAAAGATTTGTAGAGAGAGATATCAAAATGTGGGTTTTTTTTGTGCTTTTTCAAATGTTGGACTGATCATATATATATAGTGGTAACAAAGCTCTTTCATTTAAATTCGTTTTGTCAGTTTTGCTGTACACGTAGCTGTATAGAGCTAGAGTAATAATTATGACTTTAAAATAAAATCATTCCATTTGATAGTAAATGTGTAACGTATAGCACCCCTTGTTTCATTTATGCTATTTTGAAGGATTCGTCCCAGTCCTCCTCTAGTGATGGCCTTGTGTAGGTTCCTTGCTATTAATAATATTTTTTTTTTCATCCAAAAAAAAAAAAAAAAAACGTGTAGCAATTAATGGCATTAGTTTTCTATTTTTGAAAATTCCAGCACTAAGCCAACTATAACTTAGCTATGCATATATGAGTAGTACAATAGCAACCATTTACTAATAGAAATAGATAAGTACACATCAGTCAACTAAAATTTGTTTTATTTTTGAAATTTGTGAACGGTAACTGATGCATATTAAAAGTTGCAATTTTCTAGATTAACTTTTCAATTGAAACTGATATGCCATCAATGCAAATAAAATCTGATTTTATTTTTCCACTTCAATGACCATTAACCAGATTTAAAATGAAATGATTTTCTTTTTATAAAAATACTCCAACAATCCCCCACTTATTTTTTATAAAAATGTAAGTAATATATATATATATATATATTTATATATATTTTATGGGTTAAGATAGAATATTATGCATAATGTGGGTGCCAATGGCTTTAACCCTCATTTAGTGTTTCAGCAATGTTGTTCCAAAGTCAATAGTGAACAACGTCTTGAACTATGACTTTTGTGTGGAAAACATGACAATGTGTCACACACATAATACTCAAGTATTCTGCAATGAGCTTCTAAGCCAACACATTATGGCCTTGTGCTTTATCCCAGCATTCATGAGTAATTTAAAGAATTAGCCCTATTCTCATAGGAAGTGGCCCCACTTCCATACTCATATAGGTGGATTTATCAAGGATGCTCTCGTAACTCTAACATCCCACTCATAAGAGCTATAGACCACATTAAGAGTTTTATTTAGTTAAACTCATCCTTTATTAACGTTACGAGATACATGCACTCACACCTTTTCTGGAGGGACAAAATTAAATTTAATGCATGTTATTCAAACTACTCTATGATTCGATTTTCCCTTTGAACCTAGTTCTTGGGATCTCCAGTCCCTAGGTTGGGTATCCTCATAGGCAATTTATTCTTCTTTGGACTTAAGTCTCATCCCCCTCAATGTTATCCAAATCTTTTCTCTAGCTAGTGCTTTTGTTAATGGATCTGCAATATTATCTCCAGTTCTAATATAATCAACATTAATAGTTCCATTGTTTATATATGATCTTACAATACTGTGTTTTCTTCTAATAGATCTGGATTTTCCATTATAATATCTATTGCGCACTCTACCAATTGTGGCAGTGCTATCACAATGAATTAAGACGAGTGGCATAGGTTTTTCCCACATTGGAATTTCAGATAAAAGATCACGTAACCAACCCACTTCTTCACTGGCTGAGGCTAAGGCAATTAACTCCGCATCTATTGTGGATTTAGCAATAATTTGTTGTTTTTTAAATTTCCAACAAATTGCTCCACCACCTAAAGTGAATACATAGCCAATGGTAGACAAAGAATCACCTGATAGGGTATTCCAATTAGTATCACTATATCCTTCAATAACAACAGGATACTTTTGATATAATAAACCATAGTGCGCAGTTCTTTTTAAATATCTCATTAGGCAAGTAATAGCATTCCAATGTTCAAAATTTGTTTTGCTAGTAAATCTTGCTAGAACTCCCACAACATAGGCAATCTCAGGCCTAGTACAATTAGTAGCATATCTAAGACTACCAATAATACTGGCGTACTCCTTTTGATTATAAATATCACTTTCATGTTTAGTAGGAAATAAATGTACACTAGTATCAAAAAGAGTATTTACAGGTTTAGAATCAAAATATTTATATTTTTTTCAAAATCTTTTCTATATAATGAGATTGATCAATAAATATGCCATTCTAAATTCTATTATTTTTCATACCAAGTATCACATTAGCTTCTCCTAAATTTTTCATATCAAAATTATTTTTAAGAAGTATTTTGGTAGTATTTATAATATCTATATTAGAACCAAAAATTAAAAGATCATCAGCATATAAACAAATTATTACATGAGCATCATCAAAAGATTTATAGTATATGCATTTATCACTTTCATTTGTTTTAAAGCCATTAGATAGCAAGCATTGATCAAATTTTATATGCCATTTAGGAGCTTTTCTTAATCCATAAAGAGATTTTAATAATTTACATATCTTGTGTTCATTACCCGGCAATACAAAACCTTCTAGTTGATCCATGTATATTTCTTCTTCTAATTCTCCATTCAAGAAAGCTGTATTTACATCCATTTGATGTATCATCAAATTATACATAGCAGTTATAGCAATCAATAATCTGACAGATGTAATTTTAGTGACTGGAGAAAATGTATCGAAATAATCTGATAGTCTAGCTTTGAATTTTTCAATAGTTCCATCAGGTTTTAATTTTCTTCTAAGTAACCATTTACATCCAATTGTTTTCCAACCTGGAGGTAAATCTACAAGTTTCCAAGTATTGTTAGAAATTAGAGAATCCATCTCATCATTGATGGCTTCTCTCCAAAAATCTGAATATGTTGAAGATAAAGCCTCTTCTAAAGAAGTAGGATCACTTTGTAAACTATACACATAATAGTCAGGACTAAAATCTTTTTCAATTCTAAGTCTTTTACTTTTCTAGGTTCAATCTCAATTTTATCAACTTCTTTTGACTTAGACATTGAAGAATCATCTCTACCTTGTTGTTCAAGGCCCCCACTAATTTTAGATTTAAATGGAAATTTATTCTCATGAAAAATTGCCTCTCTAGATTCAATTTTTGTATTATTATCAATGTCAAAAAATCTATAAGTTGGACTGTTTAATGTATGACCCAAAAATACACATGTAGAAGCTCCTTTTCCAAGTTTTGGTCTTTTAAGATCAGGTAGCCTCACATACGCTAAGCACCCCCAAACTTTAAAGTAATCCAAATTTGGTTTATATTTTTTCCACAATTCAAAAGGAGTTAAAAGAGTCTTTTTATGAGGTATTCTATTTAAAACATAATTTGCTGTTAAAACAATCTCACCTCATAAATTTTTAGGAGTCCCACAACTAACAAGAATAGCATTGGTTAAATTTATAAGGGTTCTATTTTTATGTTTAGCTACTCTATTAGAAGATGGAGAATAAGGGGGAGTAATCTCATGAAGAATACCAAGAGATTGAATATAATTATTAAGACCAAGTATGTCATAATCGTTATGCGACCAACCCGTGTTGTGTGTGTGTCATAACCCCATTTTTACCCCCGGGATTTTCTCGGGTGTCGGCACGCAAAACGAGACAGCCCGAACCAAGTCGGCCTGTTCCGACGAGGGCTCATCACCTCGAATACTCCCAAAAAGAAGGTCCGAGACACATTTCCCAAGGTTTGACCAAGTTTGACTAGGGTTGACCAAGTTTGACTAGGGTTTGACCGAGGTTTGACCGAGCCGTTTCCAACCCGACTAGGACCCACCGTGCCCAGAAACCCTTGAAATGTAGTCCGGGATACATTTCCAAGAGTTTGGAGAGCTTTGACCAAATTCGACCAAGTTTGACCAAGGTTGACCAAGTTTGACCAAGGTTTGACCGGACCGTTGACCAGACCAAAAACTGGATCGAACTGACCACCCCTTGACCAATGGTATAGAGAATATCAAGAGCTTCGATTCCGTACTTTACGGGTCGAAAACGGACGAGAAACGAGAGAGTTGTGGCCAAAACTGCGAAAAAACGGTCCGACACTTAGCCAAATTTTGGTAAGTGTTGTTGACAAAACAGCCTATTTGGGAGGCAACGTTTGCGCAAAGATTCTCTCCGACCCGCTGCAACTTGGTCCGCGAGCCAAGACCCTTAGGCAAGAGGTTCACTTCAGCTACCACACGCAACTTTCGGATCGTCAAGAGCTCCTCCGGTCAAGCCGGAATCTCAGTCAAAAGTTGACCCCTTGGCATAAGGAACATTCCGACGGCCTCCGTTCGCAGGATCATATCTCGCGAACCCAAACTCGCCTCTGTGCAAGGCCTGTACCGTTAAAAAGTAGGTAACGCAAGCTTTCCGACGATACCAAGATCGTCGGAAATCCGACATCGGGAGCTACGTCTACCACGCGCGTGAAAACAGGCCGACAAAATAAGGTTTTGCTGAAAGTTCCGGGATTTCCCCACCGACGTTGTCACGCTTGCGCACAGAGTCTTCCTGACTCGCAACAAGTTGATCTGCGAGCCCGGGCACATTGGAAAGAGGACACATCCATGCACGACGTGGAACTCTCGGATCGCCAAGAATTTATCGGGGTCAGCCGGAATCCCGATCGGAAAACTGCCCTCAAACGGACCAAAAACACCCCGGTGGACTCTGCTCGCGGGGCCATATCTCACGAAGTCCAAGCTCGGATTCCCGCGAATCCGGAACCTTGCAAAAATAGGCAGCGCAAGCTTTCCGACGGTACCAAGAACGTCAAAATCCGACATCGGGAGCTAGGTCAAATATGCGCGCGAACTGGGACAAGATTTGAGAAAAAACGCGCTGGGAGCAAAACGCATTTTTTCTCCCGGACAGCCGCCTTCGCGCGCAGAGTCTTTCCTGCTCGCAACAAGTTGATCCGCGAGCCCGGGTGCGTTGGAAAGATAATGACTCCGGCTACGTCGTGGAACTCTCGGTTCGCCGATAGCATCCCCCGTTTGACCGGAATCTTCGCATCGGAAAAGTGCACAAAAACAGCTCCGACACCCCGACTTCCGGGAGCCATAACTCCCTCGTCCGAACTCCGATTCGCGCAAACTTTATATCGTTGGAAAGAGGACGTCGAGAGCTTTCCGACGATATGCCGCATGACCCATTTTGAGTTCCGGAAGACCTCCAAAACTGCCCCCGAAAATCGGATAAAAAAGGGTACGCGCACGGAAATCGAGGAGGATTCGAGGGGCTGCTGGCGTGGAAGGATAAGACTGCCACGTGGCAGTACCACAACTCGCGCAGGACCGTCATGCGCCGCGCATGATGGTGCTGCGCGAGGCGTGCACGGTTTTCTATAAAACCGACCCTCCCCCCCTCACTTTGCAGCACAGTTTTTGCTCGGGCACTAGGCCTTCTAGAGCTTAGTTTAGGCAGAAAATAGGGGTTTAGGGGGTTTTAGGAGGGGATTTTTGGGTAGTTTTAGAGAGAGAGACTCCTCTCTAGGTAATCTCTCTCTCTCTCTAAGCTCTTTCTCTCTCTTTTTCTTTAGGGATTTTGGGGGGTTTTTAGAGTGAGAAGCACCTATTAGGTGCTTCTCTCTCTAACCTCTCCTCATCTTCCCACTCCTCTCTCTCTCTCTCTCTCTTTCTCTTACATTCTTTAGTTCATTTATTTCATTTATGCTTTACTAGTTTCTTATTTGTCCATTTATTGCTTTATTTACATTTCCTTGTCATTTATTGCTTTATTTACATTTCTAGTCATTTATCGCTTTCTTTACATTTCTAGTCATTTATCGCTTTCTTTACATTTCTAGTCATTTATCGCTTTATTTACATTTTATACGCACTTGTGAATATTTGTTGTGATTACCCCCCCTCCCCCGGTGTGTTTTAGTACGGCAATATTGAGTGGCTTTGGCGGCTCGCGTAAGTCCTCTAACAAAGGCCGTTGACAACCATGTTAGCCCACGAGGTCTTGACCCGAAAAATACACCGGTTTCCTCGTGTTTTAGTACGGCAAATATTGAGTAGCTTTGGCTCAGTTGCGTAAGACCTCTAACGAGGCCGTAACAACCTTGTTAGCCTACGAGGTATTTGACCCGAAAAATACATCCCCATGTGTTAAATAACGTCATTTATCGCTTTATTTACATTTACTACGTTGTAAATATTATATTGTGAATATTGTCATTTTCCCATTTTTCTTCCCTTTGTGATTTGGGCGTGATAATCCCGATTGGTCGTGGTGGACTATGTAAGACCTCAAAGAGGCATTTAACCACCACGTAATTCCATAGGCATTGGACCCATGAAAATCCCGTGTTTTTAAGTCCATTATTTGCTTTAAATTTATTTATCGCTTTCCGCAATGCTTTAAATACATTTATCGCTTTATTTACATTTTACGCGCTTGTAAATATATTGCGTTGTTATTATCTCCGTTTCCCTTGTAAAAATGGGCGTGATAATCCCGATTGGTCGTGGTGGACTATTTAAGACCTCAAAGAGGCATTATCCACCATGTAATTCCATAGGCAATTGGACCCACGAAAATCCTTTGTTTAAACCCCGTTATTTTCATTATTTACTACGTTGTTGTAAATATTGTCCATTTTTCATTATTTTGATTTGGGCATGAAAATACCAAACGGTATTGGTGGTTTTAGGTAAGTCTTTCAATAGCACTAAACCCCATGTAAATCCATGAGGCGTTGGACCCGTAAATTGCAAAACCCCGTTTTCAAATAGATTTTCTCATTTAAGTCCTATTTGGCGTCGAAGGTTTGGATAAGTCTTTCAATAGCACCAACCCTTCGTGTAAGCCCGAAAAGGCATTGAAACCCCGTTTTCAAATAGATTTTCTCATTTAAGTCCTATTTGGCGTCGAAGGTTTGGATAAGTCTTTCAATAGCACCAACCCTTCGTGTAAGCCCGAAAAGGCATTGAAACCCCGTTTTCAAATAGATTTTCCCCATATAAGTCCTATTTGGCGTCGAAGGTTTGGATAAGTCTTTCAATAGCACCAACCCTTCGTGTAAGCCCGAAAAGGCGTTGAAACCCCGTTTTCAAATAGATTTTCTCATTTAAGTCCTATTTGGCGTCGAAGGTTTGGATAAGTCTTTCAATAGCACCAACCCTTCGTGTAAGCCCGAAAAGGCATTGAAACCCCGTTTTCAAATAGATTTTCCCCATATAAGTCCTATTTGGCGTCGAAGGTTTGGATAAGTCTTTCAATAGCACCAACCCTTCGTGTAAGCCCGAAAAGGCATTGAAACCCCATTTTCAAATAGATTTTCCCCATATTAAGTCCTATTTGGCGTCGAAGGTTTGGATAAGTCTTTCAATAGCACCAACCCTTCGTGTAAGCCCGAAAAGGCATTGAAACCCCATTTTCAAATAGATTTTCCCATATTAAGTCCTATTTGGCGTCGAAGGTTTGGATAAGTCTTTCAATAGCACCAACCCTTCGTGTAAGCCCGAAAAGGCATTGAAACCCATTTTCAAATAGATTTTCTCATTTAAGTCCTATTTGGCATCGGAGGTTTGGATAAGTCTTTCAATAGCACCTACCCTCCGTGTAAGCCCGAAAAGGCATTGAAACCCTCTTTTTAGATTGTTTTGTTTATTCATGTAAATCCTATGGTGGTGTCGGGATCCGAGTAAGTCTTTCAATAGCATCGAATCCCGACCCCACGAGGTCTTGACCCTTTCCCTAAAAATTCTCATGAAATACATTTCGATTAAGTGTTGTGTTCATTGATATGCTAAACATGCATAATCATCCCATACTTGCATTTTAGTAATTTATGCGCTCATGCCGTGATTACTCATTTGATTTCTCATGATTTATGTGCTGCAAACATGCCGTGATCATTCCATACTCATTCATTCTTGTGATTTATGTGCTGCGAACATGCCGTGATTACTTGTTTGAATATTTTGTTGCTTTCATACTCATTCTTGTAATTTATGTGCTGCGAAACATGCCGTGATTACTTGCTTGATTGTTTATTGCTTTGATATAAAAATGTGATTAAAATACACTTTGCCATGAAAACTTTAAAAAGAGTAAACATGGTAATGTGGGCGTTAGAAACGAAGGTATGAGTCCTTTACACGGGGGCGTGGCTGGTACGTGCTTTCGTGTAAGGGATTCTACACGTTCTAACTCCCATAGGATCATGGTCTAAAATTCCCCAAAGTGTGAATTAATCACCCAAAACCCCGCCATTTGACGGACCGCTTTACTCTTGGAAATCAAGGGTAAAGAGATCCCGAATATGGCACCAAAAACATTAATTGTTTGTCCCGGCACTAGGTGTTAGGATTTCAAGTATATCCTACCACCGAAATGCCCGGAAATTTAAAAGATACAAAGATAAAAGGGATGGTGAAATAAAGAGTCTAATCAAAACCGAACGAAGTCATATTACGTTTGCCATTTTTGGTATATCGTACGACGGAAATCGGGACATTTGTACATAATAAAAACCAACAAACTTAGGCTTAGCAAATAAAGAAAACATTAGGAAGGAGGTAACCGTTTTCTTAAACGGATGTCGTGGGGTGCCTAACACCTTCCCCACGCATAAGCAAACCCCCGAACCTATCTCTGGTTCAAGACCATTTAGTTGTAGATGTCTAAATAGGGTAAAATCTATTAGACATAGGTGCCCAATCACACCTTAAAATTTCCCATGATTGGTGGCGACTCCAAATTTGTGCTCACACGCACACACGTACACAAGTTCCCACACACATACAACTCGTATCTCGAAACGGAAAAGAGATAGAGGAACACACACAACACTCGCCAAATGGGGGTCGGTATCTAGGAAAATAAAAAGAAATACTAAAGAAGATTTTCCGCCGGTGTCGACAGTGTGTATGCTCCGGCATGTTCGCGTACATGGCAATGGGGACGGACAACACGGAATTTGGAGTCGCCACCAATCATCGGGAAATTATAAGGTGTGATTGGTCACCTATGTCTACTAATTTTATTATCTTGATTAAGACATGCATAAAAACCGGGTCTGGTACCAGAGATGGATTCGGAGATTTGGTTATGTGTGGGGAAGGTGTTAGGCACCCCACAGCATCCGTTCGTAGACGGTTACCTCCCTCCATGTGCACTTGTGTGTGTTTGATCAATCAAGCAAAGAAAAGTTGGATTATTATTAAGGCTTATATGGCAAGTTGTTTAAGTATTTTTCATGATTCAAACAATTGCACAATTTATTGGACAAATGGGCAAACCAAATGGCATGTGAGAATGAGTGGGCCTAATATGAGATTAGGGCTTTAAATGAGTGTACCTAGACATGTTATTAGAGCTTTAAATAAAATGGCATGTTCATGATAATGTAATGGACCAAAGTGTGAGTTTGGGAAAGCCCATAACGTCATATAAAAAGGCTTATTTATACACATTAAACATAGAAAGGAACTAGGCATGCGTGCTAGGATTTAATGAAACATATACATAAAGAGATATGAAATGTATTCAAAGCATATTAGAAATGATTAAGAAAGGTAAACTAGAAATGGATTCTAGGCTTAAATACACATGAATATGGCATATGTCATGTACATGAAAATGAATGATCATGGCATGTACCAAATGTATGAGATATACGAAGAAACTTAGAAGTGCATTCTAAGGCTTAGGCATGGAATCAAGAATGATAAATAGAGGTGAAAATGCTAGAATTGATACAAACATGGTAGAATAGGCAAGTTTAGATATGTGATTTTAAAAATTACCTAATCGTGGCATATTCATAATTAAGAACTCACCATAGGAACACACCATAGAAACTCACCTAGTATAGAGTTGAGAATTTTGCAACGCTTCCGCGTAGTGGTGGAAAACCGAGCTTTAGAGAGTCAGGAATCCGGCGGCTCTTCCGCTTAGTAATGAGGATTGGGCTCGGATCTTCGGAAAATTGGGCGGCACTCTGGATGACTTGCACTAAAGGGTCCCGGATTCGGCATGATCGAAATCCGGGAGAGGCTTCTTCACCGGTTTGGGACCTGGGCTTGGAAGAAGACGAAAGTGGCTCAGATTTCTAAACCAATTTCTCCATTATAACAGTATTTCTCTCATATTATTTAGCCTTTTTCTCTCTAAACTACCAGAGCTTCCTTATCTCTCTACTAAATTGTCTATCCTCTGTCTCAAAATTCGAGCCATATTTATAGAGAGCCTCACGTAACATGGTGTTGCATGGAGCAGCTCCACGCAGCTTGATGCTGCGTGAGCTTCTTTGGTTGCTTTCTCCGCACGTTTTGTACAATTTCGACGAGATTTTGAATAGTTTTTGGCCTTTTGAGCACCTTTTTTTGGACTGACAATTGAGGGTATTCCGGTGCTCGGATCTAGTCGAAACTAGTGTCTATGGAAATCCTACACTGTCTATTTTCCAACGGAACTAACCTTCCGCGATTCTGACTTCTGTACAGAAAACTGCAGCTCCCGGAAGTAGGGCTATCGGGTTGTTTTCTGCATTTAGGATGATTTTTCCCAGTTTTTCGGCACGAATTCCGGTCAGCTCGAATAACCTCTTGACGAACCAAAAGAACCTTGTCATAGAAGAAGTTGCCCTCTTCGAAAAAGCGCAAACTTTTCAGAAACTCATGGTAAGGATTGGGAAGACTCTGTGTGCAAAGGTGGTACGCTGGATAGCCGTTGTTGGCAATTTTCCAGCACTTTGGCTTATTTTCATTGTTTTTCCCGCTTTCGGTTGACCTGGCTCCCAATGTCGGATTTGAGCAAACTTGGTATTTCTGGAAATCTTATGATGTCTACTTTCCCATAGCATAAATCTTGTGTCATTCTGAGTTCCAGTTACGAAACTACGGGCTTCGAAATAAGGGCTGCCAAAGAGATTTCCTTGTTGGCAGTCCGTTTTCCGGTACTGATTCTAGGCAACTCGGGTATGCTTTTGTCGAGCCGAAAGAAACTGCTACTAGGTAAACTTTTTATCTTCGAAAAGCTACTGCTTTCTAGAAACTCATGGAGCGGATTAAGAAGACTCTGCGTACAAAGGCGGCTTCAAAATGGGTCTCTTTATGTCCAAAATACTTAGTGAAATTTCACTAAGTGTTGGGCCTTTTATGGCGGTTTCGGCCATAACTCCATTTTAAATTTGTTTTGGGTCTGTAAACTATCAAACTGAATATATTCATGTACTCTTCCAAATGATAGTAACACAGTCAATCAACTCTCGATGGAGCTTGGCCATGGCTTCGGTCAAACCCAGTTAAACTTGGTTAAACTCGGTCAAACTTGGTCAAAATCATCAAAATCCTCCTATCCTCGAAACGCAGTCTTGGATTGATGGATTTCAACATATTCGGGTACTTTCAGCTGGTTCTTGCATTAATCGAGTCGCCTTGGTTTGCTTGCCGGATTCCCGAAAAAATCCTTAGGGTAAAAATGGGATTATGACAAGTCCCAAAATCTTTTAATATTTTTACCAAAATTATTCTCAACTTCTTTTATAAAAATAGATAATTTTTCAAAACCATCACTTTTGTTTTTCATTAGATAGATAGACATATGAATATTTTGAAAAATTATCAATAAATGTTATAAAATATCTATTACCTCCACGTGTCAAAATACCTTCAAATTCACAAATATCACTATGAATAAGTTCTAATAATTCAAAATCTCTTTCAATACTTTCATAAGATTTTCTAGTAATTTTAGTTATACTACATATTTCACATTTTTCAAATTCATTTTCAAGTTTAGAAAAATATAATTACTATTAATATGACATAATCTACCATGCCAAACATTCACACAAGAAACAATATAAGCAGAAGAATTATTATTTTCATTCATCTCAACATTAAGTTTAAACATGTCATCACAAGCATAGCCTTTTCCAACAAACATGCCCTTTTTAGAGAGTACAAATTGATTAACCTCAAGAACTTGTTTGAAACCAGCCTTATTCAATAGAAAGTCAGAAACTAAATTTTTGCTAATTTCAGGTGCATGTAAAACATCTTTTAGAACTAATTCTCGCCCTAAAGTAAATTGTAGAGGCACCTCTCCAATACCCAAGACATCAGTAGTGTGAGAATCACCAAGCAAGATTTTCTTTTTGTCTTCAAAAATGGAGTAGGTTTTGAACCAAGCTTTATCATGGCAAACGTGCCTAGTTGCTTTAGAATCTATCCACCATCCTCCTAAGCCATCGAGAATATTAATCTCGGTAATCATAGCCACAAGAGGCTCTTCAGTCTCATTGGCTTGAGTCATTGACCCATTTTTCTGATAATGACAAATTCTAGCAGAATGTCCAGGCTTACCACACACAAAACATGCATAATTATTATTATTAGTGTGGTTGTCATTATTTGGGACATGCTTAGGAGGAGGTCCTTGGTTCTTTCTTTGATTTGAGAGGGCCTTATTTTGAGACTAGTTTCTATTTGGCCAACATTTCATGTTTCTTTTCTTTGGCCTTAAATAATTATTATTTTTTGCTTGGGCTTTGGGCATGTTTTCATTGGAAGTAATTAAATTTACCTTAGTTCCTGATGTCGCTCAATAATAAACGGTACTTTGTAGTACGTGTAAGGAGTTGTCGATCCTCAGGGAGTTTGTGTTTTCAATAGACAATGTAATTCAATATGTAAGAAGGGTAAAATAAATTTGGTTTGTGGAAATTTTGTAAAGAATATATGTAAAAAGGCACTAGGGTTTTGGGGTGTTTTCTCTATACCAGTATGATTCCTTGTAATCCCGGTTAAAAACCTTGTTCTAATAACAGTTTACAAGTTGATTATTTTCCTTTTAAAAAGCTCTTGACATGGTTGAACTAATAAAACTCAGGAACACTATATTACCGAAGAAAATAAAGTGGCTAGAGTAATAATTAGAAAGACCTTTCAATTTATATAACACGAAACCTAATTAAAACCATGCAATATTCCCCCTTAATCATAAGAAAAACATGATTGAACTTATAGAAAGTACGGAATAAAACATACATTAATAGGAATCAAATAATTAATAATCAACTGTGTTTAACATTAAAAATAGAAGGGACTACAAGTATTCATACCTTTATACAAAAAACATAGCCCCTAGCCCTAGCAAGAGGCTTAGCCAATCATGGCTAAGGAAAAAGAAAAATAGAGAAAAATAATTTCTAGAGAGAAAACTAGAGAGGAAACTAGAAAGAAAACTAAAAAATAATAATAATTCAATTCCCCCTCCCCAGGCGGCTGCCCCCTTGTTTTTCAATTCACGCTTCATTTCATTTAGGGCTCCATTGAAAAATAATCTAGTGTGATGCGGCAAGAGGAGCAATTCATACAATCACTCACAAAACAAGCTTCACACGTGACTTCATTTAAGCTCCTTAAAGTCTTAATCCTGTGTGATGCGAGTACAATAGATAATGTGAGCTTGCGGGCTTTAGTGGCCATGTGGGCCTTCTGGGCTTGTGGGCTTTGTTTTTCTTTTTCTCTTCAAACATTAATTTGCACATCTTTTCTTTTCTTTTGCTCCTTCCAGCTTGTGATATTTAATTCCAATCTGATTTAGTTTGTGCCTACAATCAAACATAGCCCAAATTAACATATAAGAGATTAAATTAATACACTTAAATGCATAAATCATGTAATTCAATGAATTGAACAACAAACATCCATTTAAGTGTAATTAGACATGAAATGCAACACAACTCCAATAAAATCTCTCCAAAATGCATATAAATAAGTCATATTTCATGACTTATCAGTTCCATTTGCTTCATTGAGTTCCACAGCCTTGTCTTGATTCCTTGCTTCTTCCTCCACTCTCAAACGAGTGATAATGGCTTCAATGGAAAGTTCCTTTTGCTTATGTCTCAAGACTTTAGCAAACTCCTTCCAAGGCTCAAGCAACTTGTCAATGATGGCTGAAACTTGCATTTGTTTGTCTACTCGAACGCCTTTAGAATGAATATCATGTGCAATCATTTGGAACTCATTGGCTTGTTCTACCATGGACTTGCCTTCAACCATCTGAAACCTGAAAAAACGACTACAAGCATACTTCTTGAACCAGCTTCCTCAATGTCATACTTTTGATGCAAGGCCTTCCATATCTTTTTTGCAGAAGAGTAAGATTGATCATAATAATCATATAATTCATCAAAAAGACAATTAAGCAAATAATTCCAATAATAAAGATGATCCTTTTCCCATTTCATTATTTCTTTTTCATGTTGAGAAATTTCTTTTTCCGTCATGGATTCTACTTTCTTTTTCTTTGGATTTTTCTCCGTTAGAACATAAGCTACATTCAAAAGTGTAAGGTAAAAGAAAGTCTTTTGTCTCCACCTCTTAAAGTAAACACCACGGAAGCGGAATGACTTGTTAAGATCACCCTCTCCAATGGTATTGGAAACAATATTACCATTTTCCATTGATGCATTTTTGTTCTCCATAAGTATCGTCTCAAATTGATGGAAATATAAGGAGAAATATTACCTGAAACTTGTTATAATTTGTACCAAATAATATTACCAATAAAAGGTGGTGGAGTTGAGGCACGGACTAAGTCGTTCTTTTGAGACGATATGCGCCGTCTACGGAATTTTCCGGTGTAATAGACAACAATTTTGCACGCCGTCCCCAGTATACAACAAGCTCAGCCACCTAACTGTATTCCCTTGCAAGTCTACACTACTTATAGGGAGGAAAGCTCTTAAAAAAAATAATACTTTCTTTTACCCAGTAAAATATATTTTTGTGAAAAAGGTTGAGAAAAGATTTGCAGAGAGAGATATCAGAATGTGGGTTTTCTGTACTATTTCAAATGTTGGACTGATCATATATACAGTGGTACCAAAGCTCTTTCATTTAAATTTGTTTTGTCAATTTTGCCGTACGCATAGTTGTATAGAGCTAGAGTAATAATTATGACTTTAAAATAAAATCATTCCGTTTGATGGTAAGTGTGTAACGTATAGCAACTAACGGCATTAGTTTTATATTTTTGAAAATTCCAGCACTAAGCTAACTGTAACTTAGCTATGCACATATGAGTAATACAAGAGCAACCATTTACTAATAGAAATAGATAAGTACGCATCAGTCAACGAAAATTTGTTTTATTTTTTAAATTTGTGAACGGTAACCAATGCATATTAAAAGTTGCAATTTTCTATATTAACTTTTCAATGGAAACTGATATGCCATCAATGCAAATAAAATCTGATTTTATTTTTCCACTTCAATGACCATTAACCAGATTTAAAATGATTGTTGGGGTTCTTTGTTAGGAAAGAAGAGTCTTGCAAGATGGCTTTATAGAGGCAGTTTAGACCCTAATGTTTTATTTATGCATTACTAGCCAAAAGTGTGACAAGATAATGAAAGAAACCTAATAAGATTCTGAACCTAATAAGATAGGTAGACAAGCTCATAGAAATGCTGATTGGTAATTGTAATTTCATTCTTGTTTGAGAATTTGGACGAGCCAAAAAAAATTTGGACATCTTCACACAAGTGATGTTCTCTTCAACTTTATGTGATGAAGAGTTGAAGTTTTGGATGGTTGGTTGAGTGACTTGAGTCCAACACATTTGTCTTGTATTAATTCAACTCTTCATCACACAAAAAATCCCATTGTATACTTGCATTCTGCCACTGGTCTGCCAGATTTCCCTAATCTCTTACTTTTTTTTGTAATGTCAGTGTCCAGCAACAAATGCAGGATTTGAACCATCTTCTTTAGTGCAAAATAATGGTCAAGTCTCAGATGTTACTGGCAACGCAGCTATTAATTCTACAAATGGGAATGCCCTTTTGCCTAGTAGACCAGCTTGTAAGTGGATATTGGAAATCACAATTACTTAATTTTTTATATTACATTAATTATTGGTGGCTTGAAGAGGTGAGGATTGATTGTCTGTACAGGCTATGATTGACAACCAGTTCTTATGATCTTTATGATTAAAGAGAAATCTGTCATGGCGTTTTGAGATTGATCCTTTTGTTTCATGCTTCTTCAGGATCTCAGCAATTTCAATTGAAGAACTAGAAGGGGTAATAGCCATCGATATTCTAATTTAAGGACAGTACAGTTAAAACTGCACAGATTTTGCTACCTTGGGGAGACTCAGAATCTTTTTCTTGCGTTTGTACATTAAATAGTGGCACACGCGGTCAATGCAATGTCGAAGAGTTAACTATGTCGGAAATATGTATTTTCAAAATGTTTTTTTAGGCTTCTCATAGAAATTCTTTGAATCAAACGATAATTATATTCCAATAAATTCTTGACAATGTCTCTCTCTCTCTCTCTGTGATGCAATATTGTGTGATTGTATGCAGAAAAGAAGCTGGATGTCAGGATGGCTAGTTTGGTTCCTTTTGCATCCTAAATGTAGATTATTGGTGTGTGAAAGGGTATAAAGTGGGTCTTATTAATCAGATAGATAGTTTTGTATGGCTATTGGGGTTGTGAATTGTGATGCAATAACGTGGGCAGCTACCACTGTATATTGGGAAAATTATACAATGCTTTCATAGTCTATGCCAATTATTTGACTTTAATATCACCCTTGGTGTCAGAGGAGAGGGTTTTTGAGCTTGGAGATTTCCTAATGATGGCTTTCTTTGCCTTCACAAGTGACTGTTAATGTTATTTGATTGCTTTGGAGTGGACTTGGCTGGAAGTTCTTTTGGCAGGTCCTGAGATGTTTTTACCTCATCACCAACATTGACTGGTGGCTCCAGCTTCTCAGCCTCAGATTTTGCAACCTCATCAACTTTTTCTTTTTCCAACTTATCTTCACCAGTTTCTACATGTTTTTCACTTCCTACTTGCAACTGAGATTCATGGAATTCCTTAAGTAGTTCACTAACAACTGTAGTGGCTTCAGCTTGCTTCTTCTTTCTCATCTTTATTTTTTTTTTTTTTTTTTTAAATAAAACCATAGAGATTTATTAATATTATGAAACCAAAATTACAGATATAAGGGTGACAACTTATATACAAGTCCAACTACAGATAGAACAGAAAAAAAACATTACATAACCAAACCACAGAGCTTAGAACAAATAAAGAAAACAGACTCGACACAACAACTGGAGTAGCAACTGGCAGTGACAAGGGCCATGAGCCGATAAACAGCAATCTAAATACAGCATTTGGATTGATATCATGCTTAAGTCAGGGAGACGGCAATATTTGGTCAAGTTTGGAACAGTCCTAACATTACTGGAGGAACCACATCAGAGTAGCACAAGGTCCGGATCTAAGTAAAAAAACAGCAAATCTGGAACCCAAGAAACAAAAAGGCCATATCTTGAATAGGACACATTAGATCTAACCGGAAAAAAAAAAAAAAAAAAAAAAAAAAAAAAAAAAAAAAAAAGCGCGAAGAGTCTAGATCTGAGTCAACGACTCCAGATCTAGAACATCAACAACTTGCAAAAGAAAAAAACTACACAAAGTAAACAAAAAACCCCTCACAAAGGGGGACAAAACCCCTACAGGAGGGGAGAGAAACCTCCACTTCTCTGAACTACCCAAAAGTAAGCAACGAAAGGGGGGAGGAGAACCCTTTGAAAGATAAAAGAAAAAGAAGAAAGGAAAGAAAAAAGAGGGGGGTGGAGGCACGACAGCCATGGAGGCTACCGCACCCCAGGTGGCAAGCTTTTTCTTATTTTCTTCTTGGAGAGGACGGGAGCAGTGAGAGAGAGATAGCTTGCTTTTCCTCTAAGTGCTAATTAATAGTTGGGGAGACATTGTAAATAAAAGAACGATTAAACATCAAAATTAAACATACAACCCTTAGAAAAAAAAAAAAAAAGAGTGATCAAACACAATCTCAATTAATTAACCACCATTGATTTTTTTAGATAGACGTATAATATAAAATGGCGCATTAAAATAAAAAAAAAAAAAAATTCAAAAGAGGGGGAAATCGTCTCTTCAAGAGACGATTTTCAAACTCTCCTATGTTTTGATATAAGTATGGAATGATACTGTTCGACAAAACCAACAAATATCTCTTTTGTTAAATAAGTTGGATCAATGGATGAAGGAGTGGGGCTCTCTCAATTTCTTCTCTTCATGACTCGGTCCGATTTGTTGAAAACAAAGAAGGCTAAGGCCCAATCTAGTTCTTTGTTGAAAAAACAAAAAAACAAAAACATTTGATACCGGAATATCATTTTCTTTAGCACCGTCTTTTGGGTAAATTTATACACTACAGTAGTGGTTGGTCCACATTCTCATCATTCGCAACTTGCTATCTCATAAATAGTAATAAGGTTTGAAATATGTGGTTTATTGCTTTTTTTTTTTTTTTTTTTTTTCTTTTCTTTTTTAGGGTGCAAGCATGTAACAAAGTGGTTAGAATCCCGATGAAAATAGAGCCAAATATGATCTCTTGATTTCTACCTCGAGGGCAACCTTAGAGAATTCAATTTTACTTTTGCAAAATTTCTTCAATTAAAAAAAAAAAAAAAAAAAATCACATTTCTAACTTTATCTACCCACTTTTCAAATATACCATTCATTTGTAGCCATTTTTTTACAACTCACTACGTTTCAACTCGTAAGACCATCCATATATACTTTTAGTCACATGCTCTATATAATAAGTTATGTGACTTATTTAAATAATATATTTAGATGATTTTATAAGTTGCCACGTAGTAAGTTACAGTAAGATAACTACAAATTAGTTTGTAACCAAACTTTGTTATAAAAATATTATAATAAATTCTTCTTCTTTTTTCTTTCCAACACTCCTCCCAAAATTTCATCCCTTCCCTTGTCGTTGTCCCCTTTGTAAGGCCCCCTCCCCTCCCACAATCCCCCATAGCCAAATCAGCCACCCACGCCCAATGACGCCCAACAATGCTGATGGATCACCCATAGCCATATCAACGACCTAACAATTAGATCGGCAACCCATGCCCAATGACACCAAGCAAGCCACTCAAACGACCAACAACACCCAACGATGGCCAACAACAATCACTTTTTCGAATCGAGAGAGAGAGATGGAATAACAAAATGATAGAAAAGCATATAAAAATGCTAGAGAGCTTGATATTGCTATTGAGCACTATAGTTTTTTCGCAAAATTTTGAAGAGTAAAAGCATTAGCATCCGACTCATCAAAAGATTTTATTTCTTTATTTTATATTATTATTATTTTTAACCAAAGTGAAGAGTTAGCATTGTAGCCGATAATCATTAAAAATGTTCCACAGCCAACTCTCCAACAATTGGAGGGGTTGGACCATTCCCTTTTCCTTTTCAACCCAACTCTGGAGTAAAAGGCCTAATAAACCCTCCCCATGGAGAAGCCTACAAGCCCACTTACATGGCCTGCAAGCCCACTTACATGACCTCTCAGCACTAAGAACATGTTTGGTACATTGTAATAAGTTTTGTAATGGAATAGCTATTTATAAGAAATAACTATTCAGTTGTTTGGTTGTCTTTTCATTACAAATAGTAGTTATTACCGTCCTTTTGATAAAGAATAATTATCCTTCATTTTAAAGAATAATCTGTAATAATTACAGTATACAAAACGTGTCCTAAGTAAATCCTTAAACTAAACTTGCTGAAAGAAATTCTCGAGTTGATTTTGTTTTGTTATTGAGAAATAATAAAAAAAAAAATCGATGAAAATTTTGTATAAATCCATTTTATATTTTTAGTTTTTGTATTGAATCATTCATGGAATTGCATGAAAATTGAAGCTTTATGATTTTATTTATTTATTTATTTATTTATTTTTTTTTTTTTTTTAAGGTTGAATTGGTTCGTGAAATCAAGTTAAATTTCTTGGGTTTTGTTTTGATTTTCAATGGATGTTTAGATCTCGGATTGGACTTTTGAGTAGATGTGTGTTTTTTGGATTGATATCCCATGCAATTGGTATTGCATGCAATACCAATTAAGTGGTTAAGATTAAAAGTTAACTTTTTAACTTTCAATCTCAACCACTTAATAAAAAATTATTAAAAAGTTTAAAAAGCAAAAAGTGAAAAAGCTTTGAAAATATGAAAGAAAAAAAAGGAATTGCACCCATGCAATGCTTTTTGAGTATTGCATGAGATCTCAATCCGTGTTTTAAAATATTGCATGGAATCTCAATCCGTGTTTTTTGGTATTTGATTCGAGTTGGATATTTGAGAAGCTTTGTATTCATGATTGTCTCATTGTGTGGTAAACTCTTGCTAGGGTTTGTAGGAGATTTTCTAAGACTTTTCGAGAATTGTGAAGAATAAGATGGAGACCTGTCATAAGAGGTTGCATAGAGATATGTTAATGGGACGAAGACAATGGAGAGAGAGAGAGAGAGAGAGAGAGAGAGAGAGAGAGAGAGAGAGAGAGAGAGAGAGAGAGAGAGAGAGAGAGAGAGAGAGAGAGAGAGAGAGAGAGAGAGAGAGAGAGAGAGAGAGAGAAACAAATTATTTAATGAATAAATTTTTATTATAATTAAATGATTAGTAGTTTGTTAATCACACCAACAATTTTTATAAAATATATGATGACAATGAAGAAATTGAAACTATCTTAAAATCTGTCTTTTTACTTTTAAAAAAAATATGAAAAAAATTTCTTAAAAAAGCTTAAGATTTAAACTGAAATAGGAAAAAAAAAATTGAAAATGAAAAACAGTCCATAAAAATAAAAAAAGTAAATTTTTGCCGTAAGTTGAATTAGAGAAATAAAAGGTATGCGTTGGAAACACATGTTTGTTTTTTATATTGACGGATCCCACTTTCCCCAAAAAACTGTGAATCCATGAGTAGATATATTAATTTATTAGAGGCCACGCCTTGTCTGCAAAGCCACCTAACGAATACAGTTATTAAATATATTTTATTTAATAAAGGTCAAGTTTTGAAATGCAGTGGTGAGAGTGTTGACCTTGCAGTGCATTACCGACTTGTCAATACCACTCCAAGTGAAGTTGTATTTGCACAGAGCACTATGTAACCCTCTGGTACGCGTGTGGGGTTAAAAAAGGTGCAGGCGTTTCTTCGACCCAAGAAAGAAGCAAGGCAGTCTCTACTTTTACACCTTTATCGTGCATTAGAATATACATCCAGAGACAGACAGGGTTAAAAGCAAAAACCCTGAATAAAGTAAAAGATAAAAGTAACTCATTTATCCCTTTCTCTCTCGCTTACCTTACCTCTTTGTCCTTCTGTCTCCTACTCTTTAACTTCGTTATCTGGGGTTGCTTTCTTTTTTACCAATTCTTTTTGTTGCTTTGGATCCCATACCTTCACTTTTTTTTATTATTATTTTTTTTTAATCTTTTTCTCTCTCTTCTTTACTCCTTTTAAATTGGTTGTAAGCCCACGCTCACTCACACCAACTAACAAAGAAAGAAAGAAAGAAAGAAAGGAAAAGAAAAGAAAGAAAGAAAGACTTGTCATTTTAAACCCTTTGAAGCTCAGGTCAATTTCCCCAGATAATGGAAGTAAGCCATTTTCAGCTACTTAGCCAAAATGAATGTTGTTGTTAGTTATACTTTTATTTTTGAATGTATGTGAATTAATGTGAAGATGTTGTTTGTGAGTATAGGAATACTATAAGCGGAGTCAGGTTCCAGCATTTGGGAGCTGGGATTGGAATGAGGACCTGCCATTCACTCAGTGCTTTGAGTCAGCAAGGCAAGCCGGGTTGCTTCGTTACAGTTACTCTGAAGAGCGTGATTTGTATGTTGCTGGTGATTTGTATGAGAATAATGTTGTCACGCCTGCCATGATCGTTGTTCCTCGCCGAAGGGTAAGCTAAAAACCAGCCTTAATTAATTTCTCTTGCACTTTCAAACTATACACCTACTCATCTCACATGAATACTAAATTTTATTAATTCCAAGTTATAATTTGATTTATCATTTATACAAAAAGAGAGTAACCAATTTTAGCAACATTGCTTAATTTGTTGATTTTTTTTTTCTTTTTCTTTTTAAATTATTTTTCTTGTAATACTAAAGCGAAATTTGCTTTGAAAAGTTGAAAACTGTTCTCATAAACCTACTCCACACCATAGGTGCAAATTTGCTTTGCGTTACAATTTACGAGGTGATACTTTTATGATATTTTATTGGCATGGGCTACAAATTAAATGTAGTTGATGCGATATTTAATTTTTCCAATATATTCTTTACTTTTTTTTTTTTTTAATTTCTTATCGGGAGGATAAACACAGTTATGATGCATGTGAATGTGAATGATTAATTTGCTTTAGAAATCAAAGTTGGGCACCAGTTAGGCCCGTGGGAAGGAAAAGTATACAGCAATTGATACAAGTTCCTACTTTCCATGCGTGATTATTATTTTAATGAAAGGATTGAACAATGAACATGGTAGGGAAATTGAATGCAATTTAGCTTTTCCAAATGCTTTCTTGTTTTGAGTGGGACCCAGATAGTTTCATACCACAGGATTTCATGATGAGGTTGGATAAACATGTGAAACAAATTTAAAAAAAAAAAAAAAAAAAAAAAAAAAACCCTCTTATAATAAATGTGTAACTGTAGTAGTTTTGTAATCGAATTAGGTGTCCCTTTAGGTGCAGTGTTTTACTAAATGCTTATTTATTTAGAGAGAGGTCACAACGAATCTACATTATTTATAATAAATTTGTTTTGAATTATGATGAGCTAATAACTTAATTGTTATGAAAATATGGTGAGAATTTGTTATGTATATAGAAAAACTAATTTATTTATAGACAAAGTTATCATGAGTTTTGATGAATCTCCATCAAGAATCTCTTCCAACGTTGGAGTAACTTTTTGGAGAAAAACTTTATTATTTTTTTAATGAAATTATGCTTACTTATTAGTATTTGTTAAAAGAATAATTATAGCTATAGCAAGAATGATGTTGATCGGTGGGAGTGATGATGATGATAATTCATAATTGTAGACAAAAGTCCGTGACCCTTATGTCAAGGAAGCTAAAAAACAAAGCTGGAGTGGTGACCTTATGGAACCACCGAGTCCCACTACTCCGCCAAGGCCAACCCCTAAACCTGTGGACGAGGACTTATACAAAATCTCACCCGAACTCCTTTATGCAAAAAACAAAAAGGTAGAACCTCAAAATCCCTTCTTGTTCCTTTGAAAAATATTTTTGTAAGCATTATATATTTATACAAAATTATGCCTAATTGTTACAATAATGTTTTCATCTTTTGGCAGAAGAGAGGGTTGAGTTTCTTTTCAAGCTGCTTGCTGCCAACTTGTATTGCGTGAAGTCGTGAGAGGCCTGTTATAAGGACTATGTACATACATGAGGGGAAGAGAAAAAAAAAAAAAAAAATTAATGGAAGCATATACTTATATGGTGTCTATGTATTTGAGGATTGGTTATTTTAATGGATGTCTACGGAGATTGTTGCTCCAAAGATCATTTTTATTTTAACCTTTTTAAGTTTATGGGAAGATGTTTTCTCTTGTCAAATTAGGGGGTTTTGATTTGAATATTTTCATTTCGTGTTGCGGTAGGGTGGGCATAGTGTTAGAGTGGGAATCTAGGCTGGAAAGGCAAGTATAAAAAGAGCAATTATGAACTCATGTCTCATGTGGTACGAATATCCCTTTCAAAAAAGAAAAAGCAAAAGTATCTCTTAAATTTTGTATTTAATTTCTTTCTTAAACCAGTAACAGGAAGACATTTTATCCATGTCGGTCATTTTAAGATTTTTTTTTTTTTTTTAAATCTTTTTAACTTGATAGTTGGGGGAAGGCTAAATGTCTTTGTTAGAAATATCAGGAAGTGTCTGTTGAGTTTAGGGGAGGGCACGGATCGGGCGGGTTGGGTTTTGGGGTAATTTCTTATCCTAACCGACTAAGTCGGGTTTGCAAAGACAGAATCCATTAACCATCCATTAAGTTGGTCGGATCGGGGGGGTCGGTGATCGGGTTGGTCAGTCGGTTACTATCGGGTTGGTCGGGTTTTCTTTTTTACACAATATTAGATCTCCAACACAACCACAGAAAATCACCTAACACACAAACGCAACAAATCATCAACAGACAAGTGCAACAAATCATCAACACGCAACAAATAACACCAATATTGGACAGTGAGAAAGGAAAGAGATTTAGTCGGTTGGAGCCTTGGAGGAGATGGTGGTGCCATGGCAAAAAATGACGAGATCTAACCAAAATCCGGCGAGGATCTCACTAGATCTAACAAGATCTCACCGGATTAGCGAGGATCTCACTAGATCTGACGAGATCTCACCAGTTCCGGTGAGGTCTCACCTAATTTGAAACCACCCCGTGACGGCGAGTTCTTCCCCAAGCAAACGCCAAGAGAGAGGTTTCACCACTACAGCTTCGTGAGGATGAAAGAGAGGGAGAAAGCTGAGAGTGAAGGACGGAGGAAGATAGGGTGAGTCGGTGAGGTAGTGATGCCGTGAGGAAGTGGCACCATGATGGAGGCGTGGGAGCAAAGGAGGCTGGGAGTGAGGGAGGCGGCAAAAAATATGTGAGAGAGAGAGAAAAATGAGATGATGTGGGGTTGATTTAATTTTAATATAAGTGTTGGGCGGGTCGGGTGGATACCCGACGAAAAAAGGGTAATCCATTACCCGCTTGAAACCCGAAAAAATATAAAAATGAAATCCGTATCCATCCGAATAAGAGTTCGCGGGCGGGCAGTCAGGTGATCGGGTTGGACGGATTTGTCATGCGGGTCGGGTTTCACGAATAGTTGCACACTCCTAGTTGAGTTACAAAACTCTTAACATAGAAAGGGATTTGAATCATGATTATAAAGCTTTTGGTTACACATTTTAAAAGTTGAGTGATTGGTAAAAGACGTTAAAGCTTTTCTTAGGTTGCAACGATAATTAAGGTCTTTCGAAAGCTTATTAATTTCATATGGGAACTTGAAAAATCGAAAGCTTATAAAGAAAAAGCATTAAACAAGATAGATAGGGGAAGAGAGAAAGGGTTGTCTCCTTTATCCTTTTTTTTTTTTGGGGGGGGGGGGGGGGGGGGGGGGGGGGGAGGGGAAATAAAGGTGGAGCAAGAATATTGTGGTAGACACCAATTAGGGACAAATGGAAAAGGTTTCGTTCTTAAAAATGGATATGTGGTTTAAAGCCTAAACTTGGGGACACTGATTGTGATATTATCATATGGAGTGAGACGTGGAGAGGTATACTTATAATTTTTAGAATGTGTGTGTTTTCCTTTACTTTGAGTTCTTTCTAGCCCTTTTGGTATCTTCCAAACTGCGCTTACTTTCATGACCATCTTTATCTTTCACGATGCACCTTTTTTTATGTTTTATAGTTTTTTTCTTTACCTAAAGTAGTTTTGAGATATCCATGTAGGGACTAGGAAAAGAAAAGTATAAAAGCTATTGAACTCGTTATCACATTGAGTGCATGAATGAGAAAATTGAAAATGAGGTGGTGCTAGAAAAGGGAGAGAAAAAAATTTAGAAAACTCAGCACCTGGTTATGCTTGGCACATTGAAAAAAAAAAAAAAAGGCTAAAGATGTATTCTCAAGCCCATGTCTAGGGTGGGCCTAAACCCAACTTTACCCAAAAAAAGAGCTACTTGTGTGGCCCGTGACATTTAATGTTAAAAAAAGAAAAGAAAAGGATGAGGATAGATATTTTCCTAAGAAGAAGATTCAGAACCACTACTTGATTCATCAGCCGCTTAAATAATTAGAGATTTTTGGTTTGAGCTTGAGATATAGGATAAGGCTAGTTGAGATAATGCCTTATCACAAGGATAGCAACATCTTCACCTACCCTTGAAAAATTTGCAAATGAGTATCTTTTGGGATGAAGCACTAAAAGCTAGTGAGAACCTTGACATGGAGACAGATGTACAAAAATATTTACAAAACAGCTTGAATTTCTAGTGGGGCCTCCTTCACCCACACCTTGGGTACAAAACAAGAGGGACCCAACTCAGCAAGAGCCATAGCAGCCGTTGCACTCTCCTGAGGAATTAGAGACCTCAAACCAATTGAACCGTTGTTGCAAAACAACCACTGTATCAATCCACATGTCCGCCACGGAGCCTCCCACCGAGCTATAAGGAGAAGTCTTCAAACAAGATGCAACAGGTCCTTCAATGATAATGTCATGAAACCCCATATCCATAGCAAACTTGAGAACATGAAGCACAGCACCAACATGATAATGAACACCTCGAGGAAACATTGGAAGCTTCGTGACTGTAACGGGAAAAAATGTTGGATAATAGGTTTTAAAGAAAGACCTTTCCTGGTGTGGTTGTGAAGATCATCCTTAGACTGAAAGAGTAATTCCTGCACAGCATAAATCAAGTGAGAAGGAAATGGTCCCCGGTGTTGGGGACTGATTACCCTCCGATGGTAAAGTCAGTCAAGTGTATTTGAAAGTAATAGAATAGCAAGAGAGTGTAGTTCTTTTTTTATCTGTTTTTGCGTACCTGGTTTCTGGTTGAACATTGCCTTTTATAGGCTCTCCAAAGACAGCTCACCTGTCCTTTGAATTAATTAGCCTGTTCCCCAAAAGGGGATGGTATCCCTTGATGGGACATGTAGATATTTGGCCGCTCCAGCTTGCGTGATCTGCCCTGCTGCATTAATGACTTTATGTGCTTATTCCCACGTGGGTTATTGCCAGACAGGTCACCTCGCTGTAAGATAATTAATGTCTTCAACCACTAGACTGATGAGCATTTAATGTAGAGATTCAATGAATCTGTAGGTATGAACGGCACGTCAAGATTAGGAAGGTCCGGTCTGGAGTAGATATGATCTGTGCCGTTCATATAAATACGGTTCGTGCTTATCTTATTGCATCAAATGAAGCCCTAAATGTCTTGTAGGTCTTAAACAATTTTTATCCTCACAATAGCCCCTCAGTCCGTCCTTCACAGTGCTAACTAGTGTGGGACGGGCTGTGGTTGTCCATATCATATCCCGCCAGCCGTGCCAACGATCCCAATTCGTGCAACCCCTCGTGTTCCGTGTTTTTGTAATGATGATCCTGGGATATCGTGAGCTGTTAAATCGTGACGTCATGGCAGTTCTCGAGCCGTCGCACTCTTCACGAGATCATGATGGGGCCCCTTAATGTGGCTTCCCTCGCACGCTTTCCATCTTTTGCCTATAAGTACCATTTCTTTTTCTTCTGATATTTTTGTTTACCTCTCATACGCACAAGCCTTTGCGCTCCTGAGTCTCCTCTCTATCTTGTCCCTTCATCGCCCTTGTATTGTCTGTGCTTCCACCTGTAAGTCGTCCTTCTCACAACTCTCTTTACTTTCTTTTTCGTCTTTTTCTGGGGATTAGGTTTTAGGTAATGGGTAGGAAGAAAAAAGTGAAAGGGGGCAAATTGAGCCGTTTCGTGAACACGCCTGAGGCTATGGCGGTGTTCCGGCATGTGTATGAGATTCCAAACAACGTGGGGTTGAGGTACGTGCATTGGTCTGATGCACTTAATCCCGCCACAGGAGACCTTCTCATCCCTGTGGTGGCAATTGTGGAAGGGGGGATCCGTTTTCCCATGGATCCCCTGTTGGCGGACTTTCTTGATTATTTGCGATTATCTCCTTCTCAAGTAAATCCGAACGTTTTTAGGATAGTGATGGGTACGGTAGAGTTGAATAGAAGGCTAGGCCTAGAACTCGGTATACACGATATACTCCGGACCTACATCCTCCACCACAACACAAAAACTGAAGCATACTCACTCCGCCCTAGAGATGTTGACTTCACATTGGTGAACGGCTTGCCGGACACCAATCGTGGTTTTGACGAGGACTACTTAATAGTGTCCGGAGAGTGGTTTTTACTCGGACATAAGTGCCCCACAAGAGATGGGGTTCCAGGTCCGTTCCTGACTAATGTTATTTTGTACTAAGGTCTCCTGCACGGACAGATAATGATTTGCTATTGACCTTTTCTTTTTATCCGTGCAGATCCTCGAAGGAGGAATCCCCGTAAAAGTCTAATAAACATCAACAGCCTTCGTGAGGCCTGGGAGAGCGAGCTCTGCACGGACGATCACGCACAGCCACGCTCTGCTCCTTTGCTGCTTCGCTACGTGGCTCAGACAAAATCTTATTTGGCCTGCAGGTTGGTAAAAGACATCCAGGCCGCTCGAGCTAACCCGGCCAACCTTGCTTTGCTTGCAATAGACATCCAGGAATTGCTTGACGTGGACGCGCCTGACATGTCTGGAATAAATTTGAGAAACTTGCTTCCAACCCGGAGCCGCGAGGGTACTTCTGAGAACGTGCCGGCCCCCTCTCAACCGGCCCGAAGTAAGAGGGCAAGGGTGGAAAGCTCTGCCGGGCCCAGCCGACCAGCAAGCTCTGCTCAACCCAGTCCGTTGGCCTCAAAGGCTCAAGGGACGGTCCACGTTACCCAACTGGGAAACGTTGTCCGTTCTGGTATGCTTCTTCAGTCCGGCATCCAATCCCAAGGGGAGGGATCCGTGCCATTATGGGCCCCGCGAATGGAATACAGGGGAGAAGATGCGGTAACGGAGGCGGATTGCCTCCTCCCTGTCAGCAATGCGTGGAGTGCTTCAGTAGCCAGCGCACTGAGTCAGGCTGTCCGCCTCCCTTTAGACATGGAGGAGTAGAAAAAGGCTACTGATGACGAGCTCATCAACAACCTAAGGAGGGGTCTTCTCATGGTAAATAAACAAAGGACTTAGTATTATTTTCTGTAAGTTTTTTTTTTATTTTGGCTTATGATTTTGCCGTACTGCAGGGGGTCCAAGCTTTTTTGGAGCTGAAGGACCGGTTCCGGGCCAACAAAGACCACCTCGCTCATGCTAACGTCCTAGCCACTAAGTACTAGGACGCGGAGAAAATGGCATCAGAGGCCAAGAGATTGGCTGACGCCGCAGATGCTAAGAGGGTAGAAGCTGAAGAGTCCCTCCATGCCGCGCTGGACTCGCTCACGAAAGCTGGGGACAAAGTCCGGGCTTTGGAATTGGAGCTTGAGCGAGCCAAGAAAGCGGCATACGAAAGTGGAAGCAAGGAGGCTCAAGACGAGATGGGCCGTCAGCTCCCTGGAGTGTGTAACGAGTATTACATGGACGCCTGGAATGACGCCATTGCCGTGCTAAACTCTGGGCAGATTATGCTTCCACCAAATCCGATCAAACTACCCTTCCCTGGTGCCACTTCGCCCCCTCATCCTGAAACGGTTCTCAACTCTCCTCCTCCTCAGCTGGGCGCTGTCATGGTGGATTTGGAGGAGGTGGAATCAGCTGAAGCAGCGGGACCAGTTGATGCCGGTCTTCAAGATGCTCCTGATGGAGGAAGCGCAGCTCCGGATGAGGCCGGTCCAAACAACTTGTAATGCTTTTCTTTAAGTTTTTTTTTTGGCAAAAATCTGTAAAACTTTAGACATTTTGTTTCAAGTATGTATATATATATATATATTTTTTGAATGAAGGACCTGAATGTCTTTAATCTTTGCTTTATGAATGAATGATCCGTGCCGTTCCAAATAACTATGGTATAACACGCACAGATCTAAGCCGTTCCACAGATGATGCCCCAAAGTATCATATGTTCTAACATATCACGTGAGATACTGGGCAAGAGAGCACATGAAATGCTTGGCACGGCCAGATATTATTGCTGTTCTAACATACTACGTAAGATATTAGGCAAGAAAATAACTGAAGTGCTTGGCACGGCCAAGTATTATTGCCGTTCTAACATACTACATACGATACTAGGCAAGAAAATAACTGAAGTGCTTGGCACGGCCAATTATTATTGCCGTTCTAACATACTACGTACGATACTAGGCAAGAAAATAACTGAAGTGCTCGGCACGACCAAGTATTATTGCCGTTCTAACATACTATGTAAGATACTAGGCAAGAAAATAACTGAAGTGCTTGGCACGGCCAAGTACTATTGCCATTCTACAACACCATTGGATGATTTATAGGCAGAAGGTAAAGTAAATTTCGTACCTGTAATGATCAAGGATTGATGTTGCTCTTCCTCATTATGAAGGACTCATAGACGGGAGATTTTTGTATACCTAGCACTGCTAGGATCTTGATGCCGTTCCACCACACCACTTGAGGGTTTACAGGCGAAACGCCTAGCATGGCTAGGGCTTTGATGACGCTCTACCAGACCACTTGGGGATTCACAGGCAGAAGACCTGGACGTGGCCAGGATTTTGATGCCGTTCCGCCACACCATTTGAGGATTTACAGGCGAAACACCTAGCATGGCTAGGGTTTTTTGATAACACTCTACCAAACCACTTGGGGATTCACAGGCAGAGGACCTAGACGTGGCTAGGATTTTGATGCCGTTCCGCCACACCATTTGAGGATTTACAGGCGAAACACCTAGCATGGCTAGGGTTTTTTGATAACACTCTACCAGACCACTTGGGGATTCACAGGCAGAGGACCTGGACGTGGCCAGGATTTTGATGCCATTCCGCCACACCATTTGAGGATTTACAGGCGAAACACCTAGCATGGCTAGGGTTTTTTGATAACACTCTACCAAACCACTTGGGGATTCACAGGCAGAGGACCTGGACGTGGCCAGGATTTTGATGCCACTTCGGTTGATCCATATCTCAGCACCATATGTGACAAAAGTTCTTGTATTTCAAAGAATTAGGGAGAACATATTGAAGCTTTTGATCTGTACAGCCCTTTCATTCACCTTCCTATTGGTAAAACTTCTTCAGGTTGCTTATATTCCAAGGCCGTTTGAAGGGTTTGTCGTCCATCCTTTTGAGATTGAATGCTTCCAGTCCGGCCTCTGAAACAATCTGGTAGGATCCTTCCCAATTTGCTCCCAGTTTGCCCTGGGTAGGGTCCTTCTTGCTTCCTAGCACTTTTCGTAATACCAAGTCCCTTGGTGCAAGGATCCGTTCACCTACGCTTTTGCCGTATCTCTTCTTTAGATCGCCCTGGTAGGATGCCAGCCTGATCATGGCAAGATCTCTGCGCTCTTGAGCCAGATCTAAATCTTTGGCTAGCATGAACTCGTTATTCTCTTAATCATATTCTTCTGAGCGTAAGGTGGGGAGTCCTACTTCGAGTGGAATCACGGCTTCAACCCCATACGTAAGAGAGAAGGGGGTTTCCCCTGTTGAACTTCGAGGCGTTGTTTTAAATGTCCATAATACGGTAGGTAGCTCCTCCACCCATCTTCCCTTGGCTTCTTCTAATCTCTTCTTGATTCCGTTGAGGATAATCTTATTGGATGACTCCGCCTGTCCGTTTCCTTATGGGTAGGCCGGACTGGAGAAGTGGTTTCTGATTCCGAACTCTGAGCAGTACTTCTTGAACGGTCCGCTGTCGAACTGTGTGCCATTGTCGGAAACGAGGCATCTGGGTATTCCGAAGCGAGTTATTATGTTCTTCCAGATGAATTTTCTTGATTCGGAATCAGTAATATGTACGAGGGGCTCTGCTTCAACCCACTTTGTGAAATAATCGGTTGCCACAATTAACCATTTCCTGTTCCCTGTTGCACAAGGTAGCGGTCCGACTAGGTCTAGCCCCCACTGAGCAAATGGCCAGGGACTAGATATGGGATTAAGATGGGATGCAGGTTTATGTATGGCCGGAGCAAATAACTGACACTTTTCGTAGCGCCTGACATATTGAGCCGCATCCTTCTGCATATACGGCCACTAGTAACCTTGACCGATTGCTCTGTGGGCTAATGAACGTCCTCCAGTATGACCACCGCACACTCCCTCATGAATTTCGTAGAGCAAGTTCAGGACTAGGTTCGGATGTACACAAAGGAGGTAAGGTCCCGTATATGACTTTTTGTACAATTTTCCTTCTCGGGAGATCCAGTACCTTGTTGCTGTCTTGCGAATCTTAGCTGCCTCTTTCTGATCCGCTGGTAATATGTCTTTTGATAAATAATCCAGTATGGGGTCCATCCAGCTAGGCCCCATCTCGATTTGACATATGCTCGCCTGGCCGCTCTTTGCTATGCTAGGTGAATCCTGCACTTCCAAGGTTATGGTTCTTTTCAAATCTGGTGCCACAGAAGATGCTAGCCCGACAAGCGAGTCAGCATGCCCATTGTGCTCTCGGCCTACTCTCTCGATGTTGAATTCATGGAAGCCCTTCAAAAGGTTTTTAGCCAAGTCCAGATAAGCTATCATCCTTTCGTCTTTCGCCATGTATTCACCAGTCAATTGATTGACTATCAGCTGGGAGTCACAGTGAATGGTGAGGGGATCAGCTCCTAGTCGCCTAGCGGCTCTGAGGCCGTGCAAGAGTGCTTCATATTCAACTTCGTTGTTAGAGGCGTCGAAGCCTAATCTGACTGCCTGCTCCAAAAGTTCTCCCTCTGGCGAAATCAGGACTATTCCCAGGCCAGAGCCCCTGGAATTTGCCGCTCCGTCAACATACAACGCCCAGTCTTTCTTTTCAAGGTCCCGCTTAGTATCCTTGGGGTGCTCTCTCCCAATAAGTATGTCGTTGTCTGGTGCAAACTCAGCTATGAAGTCAGCCAATACCTGTCCCTTAATTGCTGTCCTGGGCTTGTAGCGCACGTCATATGCCCCAAGCTGGGCTCCCCATTTGGATATCCGACCGCTGAAATCCGAACTCCTGAACAAGGCCTTCAAAGGCAAAGAAGTTAGGAGGATCATAGTGTGGGCTTGAAAGTAGTGGGGGAGCTTCTTCGCCGTCATGAAAAGTGCAAGGGCCGACTTCTCCAGTGGTAGATACCTTGTCTCTGCCCCATTCATGGTCTTGCTAGTGTAATAAACCGGTCGCTGTTCTCCTGAGTCATTTCGTATGATTGCCGCGCTGACCGCTTTATCTGAGGCTACAAGATAAATATAGAGAGGTTCCCCTTCCTTGGGTGAGGAGAGCAATGGAGGTGCTGACAAGTATTTCTTCAGTCGTTCAAATGCCTGGTCGGACTCTTCGCTCCATGCAAAGCTATTCCCCTTCTTGATCAGGTCGAAGAATGGCCGGCACTTCTCAGCTGATTTAGAGATGAATCGGTTGAGAGCGACGGCCATGCCTGTTAGTCTTTGAACTTCTCTGACATTCTTAGGGGGCTGTAGCCCTTGGATGGCTGCTATCTGGTCTGGGTTTGCTTCTATGCCGCGCTGAGTTACCATAAAACCCAAAAGCTTCCCCAAGCCTACTCCAAATGCGCATTTTGAAGCATTGAGCTTCAAGTTGTGCCTTCCGAGTATACCGAAGACCTGCTCCAAGTCTTCCACGTGATCCGTGCCCTTAACGCTTTTGACAACCATGTCATCAATATACACTTCAACAGTCTTTCCTAGCTGTTCCGAAAACATTTTAGTGACCATCCTCTGGTAGGTTGCCCCAGCATTCTTCAATCCGAAGGGCATCACCTTGTAGCAGAACACTCCTCGGGGTGTGATGAATGCAGTCTTTTCCTGGTCTTCTCTTCTCAGGGCTATCTGGTGGTACCCTTAAAAGGCATCTAAGAAGCTCATCCTCTCATGACCGGCAGTAGAGTCCACCAACTAATCTATCTTTGGGAGTGGGAAAGGATCTTTTGTTTTGGACACGCTTTATTCAAATCTGTAAAATCTACAAAGACCCTCCATTTTCCGTTTTTCTTCTTCACAACGACGGTATTGGACAACCACTGTGGGTATAAGACTTCCCGAATCGCTTCAATCTTCAAGAGCCGTTCCACTTCTTCCCGCACGGCCTCGGCATGCTGCGGTGCCGTCCTTCTTGCTTTCTGGATTACTGGTTTATACTCAAGCGAAACATTCAGTTCATGGCAGACAAACTCTGGATCTACTCCGGGTGCTTCGTATGGAGTCCATGCGAAAACGTCTTGATACTTGTCAAGAAGGGCCAACAATTGTGATTTGTGTTCCTCGGACAGAGAGTCGCCTATCAGAAACTGCCTTTGAGATTCACCCTCAGCTATTGTTACTGGTACAAGCTTCTCCACACACTTTTCTTGGGGATGGCGTTCTTCACGGTCCTCCCCGTTCTGTAATTGCTATTTGCCCCCATCGAAGCCTTCCTTTGTTCCTTGAGGCTATTGGTCTTTTTGTTTAACTGCGGCCACCAGGCACTGTTTTGCCACCAGTTGGTCCCCCCTGATTTCCATGACGCCTTGCGGTGTTGGAAACCTCAGACGCTGATGGAGTGTGGAGGGGACCGCGCCTATTCGATGCAGCCACGATCTTCCCAGGATAGCATTATAAGGAGAGAAAGCATTCAGAACGAAGAACTCAGTTGGGGATGAGACCGTTCCAGCCCTAACGTTGATCGTCACTTTTCCAGATGGAACGACTGTTTCCCCGGAGAAGCCGCTGAGCGGTCCTTCTGTGCGGGTCAAATCTTTCTTCCCGAGGCCCAAACCTCTAAACAGGGACTCGTACATGATCTCGACTAAACTGCCAGGATCTATGAGGATTCTCTTGACATCGAACTCCCCGATTCTTAGAGTTATCACTAAAGCGTCTGAGTGAGGGAGCTGCACCCCTTCGAAATCTTGATTATTGAAAACAATCTCCTCCACTGATTCTTTCCTCAAGGGACTGGGAGCCATTTGGGCTGAGTCTTGAACTTGAAATACTTCTCGCAAATGCGCTGCCCTCCTCATCTCTCCTCTTTGGTCGTGGCAGGTTGATTCGTAAAGAATTACGTCAATGATTCCTATGGGGGCTGAGGCTTTCACATTGATCCTCGCTACTTCCACGTTCTGGTGAGGACTCTTTGACTCGTCCACAAATTGCTTGAGATGCCCATTCTTCACCAAATGTTCTAGATGGTACTTGTAAGCCCGACATCGCTCAGTCAGATGCCCGCGCTCTCGATGATAGTTGCAATACGGCTTAGTTTCCCTGGTGGCAGGGTCACCAGGCATCTTCGGGGGCCATTCAAAGTAGGGCTTATCCTTGATGAGAGGAAGGAGCCGATAGATCGGCTCTTTGAAAGTTGTGTATATGGCCAGGCATATACCGGTCCCGGACGTACCTGTTAAGCTTTTGGCTTTCTTGGCCTGACGCGACTCGGGTTGGGGCTCTGGTTGTGCTACCTTTCTGTCAACAAGAGGGGTCACTTCTGCAATTTTGGTCGAACTCTTTGGGTCATCCTCAACTCTGATATGCTGTTCCAGGCGGGTCATGAGTTCTGCCATGTTGATGGGAGGCCTTTTAGTGAAGGACTTCCTGAGTTTGCTGTCCTCATGCAGGCCGAACCGGAATGTCTTAACCACTATGTCTTCATCACATGCATTGATATCGTTGTAGACCTCCCAGTACCGTGTTGAGTATGACTTCAACGTTTCTCCAACTTTCATTGTGAGGGCCAGCAAAGAATCGATCTCCTTAGGTTTCCGGGTATTCGTGATGAATCTTGAGGTGAAAATCTCATACATCTCCTTCCATGAGCGAATAGACCCGTGCTCTAGACGGTCAAACCACCGTAAACCCACTTCACCTAAGCTCGAGGGGAATACGCGGCACATGAGTGCATCATTGGAGTTGTGGATAGCCATCGCTTGCCGGAAGCGACTCAAGTGTCCCACCGGGTCGCTCTTTCCGTCGTATACTGCAAGGGGAGGTGTAACAAATTTAGCTGGAAACTTTGCTCGCTCTATTCTGGTTGAAAAAAGGAGAGTATGAAATCTGTTGGAGCTTCCTCCAGATTGGATTTTGCTCCTGTCGAGGAGCAGTCGTAGAACGTTTATGTCTTCGCCTCTTGGGAGACACTTTCCTTCGGTGTCTGTAATCTGATCCTCTGCTGCGTTCCTTACGGCTAGGAGCAGGATGTGGGCTTCCACACGAGCCTGAATGACTCCTTCTTTGTCTGCTCTTGCGTTGCTCATCTTTATTCTTGTCTCCTTCTTTTAAGAGCTTGAGTTCTTCTTCGAGTTCCTCGATCCTCCTTTTCTTTCTGGCTTCTCCGAGGAAAGAAGGCTCTCTGGAATGCGAGCGCTGCCTTCCCTCGGTCCTTCCTCGGGAGTGCTGTACTTCGCGCTCCTTCTGTCCGCCGGGGACTTGTACCTCGGACTGTAATCTCCTTTGGTTGAAAGTGGGTAGTCTGTTGCCTCCTCGCTCGTTTCCTGAGACGGCCATTTCTTCCATTCCAGACGGTAGATCTGTAACCTCTTCCTGAATCGGCCTTTCCCACAGATGGCGCCAATTGTAACGGGAAAAAATGTTGGATAATAGGTTTTAAAGAAAAACCTTTCCTGGTGTGGTTGTGAAGATCATCCTTAGACTGAAAAAGTAATTCCTGCACAGCATAAATCAAGTGAGAAGGAAATGGTCCCCGGTGTTGGGGACTAATTACCCTCCGATGGTAAAGTCAGTCAAGTGTATTTGAAAGCAATAGAATAGCAAGAGAGTGTAGTTCTTTTTTTATCTGTTTTTGCATACCTGGTTTCTGGTTGAACATTGCCTTTTATAGGCTCTCCAAAGACAGCTCACCTGTCCTTTGAATTAATTAGCCTGTTCCCCAAAAGGGGATGGTATCCCTTGATGGGACATGTAGATATTTGGCCGCTCCAGCTTGCGTGATCCGCCCTGCTGCATTAATGACTTTGTGTGCTTATTCCCACGTGGGTTATTGCCAGACAGGTCACCTCGCCGTAAGATAATTAATGTCTTCAACCACTAGACTGATGAGCATTTAATGTAGAGATTCAATGAATCTGTAGGTATGAACGGCACGTCAAGATTAGGAAGGTCCGGTCTGGAGTAGATATGATCCGTGCCGTTCATATAAATATGGTCCGTGCTTATCTTATTGCATCAAATAAAGCCCTAAATGTCTTGTAGGTCTTAAACAATTTTTATCCTCACAATGACCATCGCCGCCATCACATGCCGATTATGGTCTCCAACCACCACACCAAGGAAAACATGTCTTGTTTTGAGATCCATTACAGTTTACCAATTAACCTTGTACCGCCCCTCCTCAGGAGGGTACCACCTTCGGCCCACCACCTCACCGACGTCACCCACAGTTTCCTCCGGCACAGCACACTCCCTTCTTCCATTCGCAGCTGCATAATCTTTCAACAGAGCTGAAGCACGTTGCATCACTGCTATGGGATTTAACCCATGGCCTTCATGAATCCATTTGTTGCGCTGTCCCCAAATAAAATAGGCAATACAACAGAAGAGCTCCACCTCATTCCTCTCCAACCGAGAGCAAACCAACTCCATGAGATCGAAAAAATTAACCACAGGATCCCACTTATGTACAGTTAGACGTGATTGTAGCCAGATATCATTGGCCACTGGACAAGACCAGAGCACATGCGCAATAGTTTCCACCTCCGTCATGCAACCCGGGCATACACCGTCAAACCTCATATGTCTTTTCCACAATAGCTCATTTGTGGGTAGAATACCCAAACAGTTTCTCCACATAAAACTTTTAACTTTTGGAGGAAGGGACAAAAACCACAAAAACTTCCAAAACTTCCTATCCCTCCCACCCAGCGAACTCTCCCCTTCCTTCTCTTCCCTTGACCTCTTCATCTGCATATAATACGCGCTCTTCACCGTGAAGATCCCCGAAGTCGTCTCACTCCAGAATAGACGATCCGATTTTGGTCTTGGAGGAAGTGGAATGTAACGGATAACAGCACCTTCCCACTCCGAGAATAACGCAAAGGATTATATCAGGATTCCATGAATGATTATCCTCATTGATAAGGAGAGACACTCGACCATTCTCACTTAAAACATTTTGGGCCGAAAAGGCTCCACATGAGCTCGAAAGCGGCAACCATGGATCTTTGATATAAACAGATTTACCATCCCCAATATGCCATCGAACACCCATCTTCAACACACCCCTAGCCGACATGATACTCCGCCACGCATAAGAAGGCCTATGACCCAACTTAGCATCCATAAAGTTTTTTCCAGGAATATATTTTGCTCGAAAAACCTGACTTAACAAGTAAGACGGTTGTTGAAGTATCCGCCACCCTTGCTTAGCCAGAAGAGCCCGATTAAAAGATCTAAGATCCCGAAATCCTAAACCACCCTCCTCCTTAGGATTACATAGCTTACTCCATTTTAACCAATGGGCTTTCTACTTCCTATCATGCTGGCCCCACCAAAAATTGCTAAACATAGTGTTAAGATCCCTACACAGCCCTTTCGGTAAACTAAAACAACTCATGGTGTAAGTAGGTATGGATTGTGCCACAACTTTTATCAAAACTTCTCTACCACCATTAGGCAAGAACTTTTCCTTCCATCCATTAATCTGGCGCCAAACTCTTCCTTTGAGCTCACCAAAAGAAGATAATTTAGAACATCCCGCAAAAGAGGGAAGACCCAAATATTTCTCATGGTTCTTTATTTCTAGGACTTGAAACATATCTTGGATTTGGCCTTTCATTTCCACATAAGTATTTCTAGTAAAAAAGAGAGAAGTTTTTGCCTGATTAAGTTGTTGTCCATAAGCTTCTTCATATTGTTGCAAAATCTTTGCAATCTCCACACAATTGGCCATAGTAGCTTGACAGAAGAGAAGAGAATCATCTGTAAAGAAAAGGTGAGTAAGTTTTGGACCTCCATGGCTAGCAGCCACTCCAGTTATGCGTTTGTCCATCTCCGCCCTTTTAAGCAGGTGAGAAAGCCCTTGAGCACACAACAAGAACAGATAGGGAGATAAAGAATCTCCCTGACGAATACCAAGAGAGGTAGTGAAAAAAACACACTGCTCACCATTGACTAAAACCGAATAAGATATTGACTTAATACACATCATAATCAACTTTGACCATCCTTCATCAAACCCCATACCACGCATAAAAGCTTCAAGAAATACCCATTCCACCCTATCATAAGCTTATTCATGTCAAGTTTAATCGTCATTTGACCCCTCTTCCCTTTCCTTTTTAAATTCATGGAGTGCATAACTTCAAAAGCCACCTAAACATTATTAGTAATAAGGCGTCGCGGGACAAAGGGACTTTGAGATTCTGAAATAGCCACGGGTAAAACGTGATGCGGGAGCAGAATATTTATTTTATTTTTATCTTTAGTTTCAAAGTTGATTGTATGTTTATTTTAGGTCTTAGTATCTAATCAAGTTTATTAGTATTTTAATTCCAATAATTGGGCCGAGCCCATTAGAATTAGGGTTTCTTATGTTAAGGCTTAGTAGCCTATTTAAGCAAAACTTGTATTCATTTTCAAGGGACTTGATGATTAATAAAAATTTCTATGATTTGAGATGCGTCTCTTTTCTTCGTTTGGTGGTGAAGCCGAACACCCCTATGGTGGTGATGCCTAGGGTTTTGCAGGTAGATTCTAGGTGGTGATTCCTAGGGTTTATTCTGTTTGTTTCTATCCCTTTTCCCATTTATCCTATTTCCCCATTGCTGTCCTGCATCAACTTGGTATCAGAACAAACTTCGATCCCCACGCTGTTACTCAAACCCAAATCATAAACTACATCTCCACCATGAACTCACCCTTCCTCCTCTGCCATCTCACCACCATCACAAAACCAAACACACAATGCTAGGCCAACACAGTCATAGTCTTACCCCATACGTGAAAGTGAAACCCACAAATCACCCCAAAATTCTGTGAACCCACCACCACCATCAATCAAAACCACCACTCAAAGCCAAACTTCCCAACATATTCAGCAAACCCATAACCCACCAAACCCAGAAAATTTCCAGCACCCAACCAAACCCAGAAAAATTCCAGCAAATCGTAGGTCAAGCCACCACAAACAAAAGCAAAACAACTTCTGTCAAAGCCGCAAGTCACCCACGCCACAAACACCTCAAGATCGGCAACCCCACAACCCCAAACCGCCAACACCCACCGTGAGCCCAGCCATTAACAACCCACCAAACCGGAAAGTTTCCACTAGATCCACCGTCATCAGACCCCGTGTCGCCGCCAAAAGCCACGTCGGAAGCCCATCTCGTCAAACACCACCTCCCAGCGCCACCACCGGTCTCCATCTTCACAGTCCCACCAGCGCCGATCGCGAGCCACGTCGCGCCGCCACTAGTTGTTGTCCCTTCATCCCAGAGCCGTCGCCCCGCCGCCTCAAATCCTCGACCTGGTCTCTAAGTTATCCCGATTCAGGTGTGTTTCAAACTTTCAATCCCATTTTAAGCTGTTACCTATTCTTCTTTCACAACGTCAGTTTTTTTTTTCTTTTTACCCGACCCACTAAATACTCAAGCCACCTTTACCGGCCCATTAACCAACAAACAAAATAGCCCAGCCCAGTTTCAAAAAAAAAAAATTAACACAGCAGCCAACCAAAGAATCCAGCCCAACCAAAAATAAAACCCAACCTGTGAGCACATTTTGCTCTCTCAACAATGTCAGGCCCCCTATCATACAATGATCAGTCTAGAGTATTTCAGTCAGGCCGTCCAAGTTCTTGTTGAAATTCTTTGTTGAAGCTTATTATTCTAAGTGAACCATGGCAAACTTTGAGGCACCTGATTTTGATGGTCGTAAGGATGAAAGCCCATGGATTTTTGTTAAGTGGTTAAATGAAATGGAACAATTTTTTGAATGGCACAATTGGGCTGCGAATAAGAAAGTTCGATTTGTAAAAATGAAGTTAATTGGGAGAGCCCAAGGTTTTTGGGAGAATCTTGAATATATGCGCTTTGTTAGGCAAGAACCGGCTATTACTGAATGGGAAGAAATGAAAGCAAAGCTTCAAGATGAATATTTACCACAATATTTTCGAGCAAAATATCTACCTCAATCTTCTTGTGGTCATTCTCAAGATCGAAAAGACAACTTGAGGCATCGGAATAGCCAACCAATTGTGCAATTTGAAGAGAATAAAGTGAGTGTTCATTCCATTTCTAGTCCTACACTTAGTCCAGCTTGGTGGTCTCGCTTGGAACAACACGTAGAAAACTTGAGAAAAATTATCCAAGACAAAACTAAGGCGTCTCAGAAGGAAACCAATAACTCTAAAGTGTCACACACAAGAGCTAATAATGTTGAGCCACCATCTGAAGTGTCACACACAAGAGACAATAATGTTGAGCCGCCAACCCTTAGTGCTACAATCGAGGTTCAAGACTTACAAGTGCAAGAAGGAGAGCTTATAATAGAGCCTAAGCAACAAGTGTTTGAAGATACACAACTTGATGAAGTTGATAAGGTGGTTTCATTTTCCTCACCGATTCTACACATTGAATTTATAATTCCTGACAAGTTTAGTGATGTGATGGAATCCAAGGTTCCTTTGTTCTCCATCCTCCCAGCTGTTGTTCCAGAGTTGAAGCAAGTGTTCTGTGTCAGACTTTTGCTTCTTCAACATTATAAAACTCGAGGTCGAGTTTTCTCCAACCAGAGGAGTATGATGCGGGAGCAGAATATTTATTTTATTTTTATCTTTAGTTTCAAAGTTGATTGTATGTTTATTTTAGGTCTTAGTATCTAATCAAGTTTATTAGTATTTTAATTCCAATAATTGGGCCGAGCCCATTAGAATTAGGGTTTCTTATGTTAAGGCTTAGTAGCCTATTTAAGCAAAACTTGTATTCATTTTCAAGGGACTTGATGATTAATAAAAATTTCTATGATTTGAGATGCGTCTCTTTTCTTCGTTTGGTGGTGAAGCCGAACACCCCTATGGTGGTGATGCCTAGGGTTTTGCAGGTAGATTCTAGGTGGTGATTCCTAGGGTTTATTCTGTTTGTTTCTATCCCTTTTCCCATTTATCCTATTTCCCCATTGCTGTCCTGCATCAAAACGTCTTTCAACCTGTTAGCCAAAACCTTTTATACAATTTTATAAATAACATTACATAAAGAGATAGGCCTAAAATCTGTGATTTTTTCCGGAGATTTAACTTTAGGAATTAAAGCAATATGGGTAAAGTTGATCTTACGCAACATATAACCAGAATGAAGAATAGAGATGATAGCCTAAGAAACCTCCGGACCTACAATGTCCCAGTAGGTTTGATAAAAAATTGCCGACATTCCATCTGGACCAGGAGCTTTAGTAGGATACATCTGCATCAAAGCAGCCGAGACCTTCTCTGAGATAAAATCAGCAAGGAGTTTTGCATTCATTTCAGCTGAAATCATCCTATCCATACCCTCTAAGCAAACATTCAGAGACTCCTCACTCAGGCCAGATGTCGTAAAAAATTTCTTAAAATACTCCACAGCCAACTCACTAATCTTGGACTGTTCCGTATGCCACCTCCCCATATCATTCCAAAGCCTTTTCATTTGATTAACTTGTCTTCTCTGGTCACAATGAGCATGAAAATACCTAGTATTTTTATCACCTTCCCTCATCCAAGAAACCCTTGATCTTTGTCTCCAATAGATCTCCTCCTTCTCCAACAATCCATTAAGATCATCCTGTAGCTTCATGACTTCACTAGGATCACCTCCAGCAGCCCCACTCATAAGAGTCTCAAGTTGCACTCTTTTTGCTTTAATTGATGAAGCCAAAGATCCGAACCAATCTGTGCTCCAGCCTATCAAAGATGCACGACATCTATTTAGCTTTTCCGCCTCTTGGAGCATCCTACTGCCATCCTCCACCATTCCACTCCATGCTTGATCAATGACCGCTTTACATTGCTCATCTTTTATCCACATAGCTTTGAACCTAAAGGTTTTCTTTCTTTTAAAAACTTGGGGACCATTAGGGATATTTAAGAGCAGGGGACAATGATCCGAATTCAACATAGCCAAATGGGTTAACACCACCCCCGGAAACTCAGGAACCCAAGAAGATGAAGCAAGTATACGATCCAAACGGGCCTTAGCATTCCCATTATAATCACCACCATTACCTCCCACACTTGAACTTCCATCACTCTGACCATCACCCCGACACTTATGCCACGTGAAAGGTTGGCCCACAAAACCATGATCATGTAAGCCACAAAAAGCATCATTGCTTCACGGAAATCCTAGATTTGCCACTCCGGCCGAACACCGCTACCCAACCTTTCTCTACTATCCAATATCTCATTGAAATCTCTCATGCAAACCCACGGAGAGAAAGAATCATAATGACTCAAATGCTTTAGAAGAGCCCATGATTCTTTCCTCCTATGGGTTTCCGGATTTCCATAGAAACCAGTCAACCGAAACCCTTTGCCTGACGGGTTTTCGTGAACAACAGCATCAATGTGATTCTTGGAATAGGTAGATATCTGAATATCCACCACATCAGTCCACATTAACACCAGACCACCCCCCGTATGTATACGAGGCACACAAAAAGCACTATGAAATTTAAAATGAATTAAAATGAACTCTAAGCTTCTCAACACCAATACAATCTAGTCTTGTTTCAGATAGAAACAAAATAGAGGGAACTTGCTCCTTAAGAAGTAGGGGTAATTCACGAATTGTACAAGGGTTTCCAAGCCCCCTAGAATTCTAGCATAACAGCCTCATGGTGACCGGCGGGGCTGGGTAGCAGCCTCCGCCAATAAAAAATTGTTTGAGCATAGCTTTCCATCAGAAACTTTAACACGCTTCGTCTCTGGAGCTCTCTGCAACACTTCACACACATCAGCCCCCTGCTTGGGCCCCTCCACCACCGTACTCCCTACCTTGCCATGCGCACGTGCCAACCACTTCGAGAATTTTTTGGATAAAGGTTTTTTCATGGTTACCCCTTCCAGGTTCTTCGTAGCTGGTCCCACCACATCATCGCTGGCATGTGCCACATTATGCTCCACCGAAGCTCCCCCATCATTTAGAGCATTCTCAGCGGCTCTTCTAAAATACATTTTTTGTCATAATAGAGATTACTGTAGCACAAAATCACCAAAAACTAACTCCCATCCGATCCTCTATATTAACTTTCAGATATTAACTTTCAGATTTACACATTGCTACAGTAACATCTAAAAATACATGTTGACTGTAGCAATGTGTATAAATTTTTTATTCTGTTTTATTCGGTCTTGTCTCTCCCCTCTCCTCTCTTTTTCTTTTTTTTTTTTTCTTTCTCTTTTTTTCCTCTCTCTGCTTGCTCTCTTCTCTCTGCTCTTGCTCTCTCTCCTTCAGTCTCAAGTCAATGGCTCGGTGGAGGTCTTTATGGGTTGCGTTTATGGGTTGGTGGTTTCTGTTGGTGGCTCTCTCGGGGTCTCGGCTCTGCTCCGTTCGGGGTCTCGGTGGCCAAGGGTTTTGAGGGCTCGGTGGAGGTGGTTATGGGTCTGCGTTTGGGTCGGGTTCTGTGGTTGTTCGGTGGCCGTTTCGGGGTTCGGTGGCCGTTTCGGGTGTTCGGTGGCCATGGGTGACCAACAGGGCCGTGGGGTGTGGGTCGGCGGGTCGCGGTTCTGTATCTCGCAGAGCCGACTCGGCAAAGTTGTGTTTGTTGTGTGACCAACACATTCACTCGGCGAATCTTCTCTCGCGCAAGCATCAACGGTTACAGATCTGTGATAACTGCGGGTCGGAAGCTTCTCTGGATGTCCCTCGCACGATCGTAACCAAATCTAAGGCTTCTCTAGATGTCCCTCGGCTTGAGAGGAGGAAGTGATCTGAGAGGGGAGGAGGCTTGAGAGGAGAGAGATAATGGTTTCTAAAAAAAAAAAGTTATTTAAAAAAATTATAAGATTATTTTAATCAGATATTTTGTAAAATAGAGAATGGGTTGTGGGGTGTTTTGTAAAAGTGGGTTGCTAAACTAAAAAAGTAACTTTTTGAAGATGTAAAATAGAGAATGAAGGTAAAATGGGCTGGGAATGCTCTTATATTACACTTTCCATGCAACGTAGCAAAAACAAACATGCTAGCTGGCTCCTTCGAATTTGCATGCATGGCCCCCACCTTAACAGATAAGACATCCACCTTGTCACTACTACCCGTTTGAGATACCTCCTGAATATTCGTACTATGATGCGCAGTGGAACTAGTAGAAACAAACTTCCCATGAGGATTAGATCCCGATAAATCCGAGGAGCGGTTTATTTCGAAATTTGGAAATGCCGCCCTTTTAGCCTTGCCACCAATTCTACGGCCATGATCACCTCCAATACCGCGACGCCAACCTCCAGATTCCGTTGCCCTCAACCATGCACCGTATTGCTTCACACTCCCAGAACTAGAGCTACTGGTCTGATTGCTAGAGACACAATCTCTCTCCAGATGACCAATAACACCACAATGGAAGCACAACCAAGGTAAACGTTCATATTTGAACAAAACCCACATCTTGCCCAATTCCTTGAATGTAACCAATCTACCCCTCTGAACTGGTTTAGTGATATCCATATTAATACGAACCCTGAGAAAAGGGCCCCAACCAACTCCATTTTCAGGGATATCAACGTCTACCACAGTCCCAAGTGTTCCTCCCACCCTTTCACCAGTAGGTTTTGTCTTGTAGAAAAGTGGGACCCCGTGGAGCTGCACCTAAAAACAACACCTAGTGAACTGAAGTTTCTGCACCGGGCAAGTACCATCAAACTTGTTCAGCACCAGCAAATGGTTATCAAACAACCAAAGGAGAACCATGCAGAACTCTTAAGCAATTATCCACATCTTGAAATTGGAATAGAAATAAATTCTCGCCAATCTTATTCATCGAAACCCCACACGCCTCCCCCCAGTGGCGGCTCCAGGAAATTTTTTCAGGGTGTTCAACGTTCATTACAAAACTTGAATATAACATCACTAAAAAAAAAAATTACATGAAATTTTATAAAATCCTTCTACAAGTCTTCGAATATAACAACATCACTAAAAAAAAAAAAAATACATGAAATTTTATAAAATCCTCCTACGAGTCTTTATAGCTTGATATCGTTGCATAATAGCTTCATTATCAATGCTATCAAATACATCACTTTCAATGTATGTAACCAAACAATCATTCATCCATTGATCTCTCCATTCGATTGCGCAGTAGATTCTTTATATATTTCATTGCTGAAAAACTTCTTTCTACTGTTGCAGTCGCGACAGGAAGGGTCAAAACTAACTTCACAAGCAAATAAACGAATGGATATGTGACATCCTTCTCCGTCTCTACCATCTTTCTAGCAAGCTCATCAATTCCATTTAGTTCTATAAACATGTCATTAGATTGCAAATCAACAATGTAATTCTGAAGTTGAATGTCAAGTGCCATTAAATCTGACTCAGAAAAATCAAATGGATATAACTCTGCAAGACGAATCAACTTTTGCTTATCAAAAGCACAAAATGAATTACTAGGATTCAAGCAAGCCATACAAAGTAGCAACTCTGTATTCGCTTCTGAAAAACGGTTGTTGAGCTCTTGAAGTTGCATATCTATGACTGTGTAGAATAACTCGACACGAAAGTGATGTAAATTTGTAATTTGTGGGGTTTGGCGTCGTAGCCTCCCACCAACTACAAATATTTCATCCATGTTCAAGATAGGAATATCATGTTTGTCACAAAATAATAACACTTCAGCCAATAGAGATTCCCACCCATTATCTCTCATCATCTGTAGTCGTTTCTTAGACATGTTAACAAGTGTTATAGCATTTACAATATTTTGATTTTTCTTTTGCAATGCTATTGACAACTCATTTGTGACCCCCAAAATATTTTTCATCAAATGTAAAGCAAAGGCAAACTCAAAAGATATGATTAACTTCAAAGTAGATCGAGCATCACCTTTTTGCTCGGAGCTTGTGCCATCCTCCAGAATAATCTCAAGTACTTCAACAGAAGCAGAGAACATCAAAATCAAGTTGATAATTGTACCATAATGTGATCCCCAACGTGTATCACCAGCACGTTTAAGATTTGTCTCTTGATTCAAACCTTGCCCACTTTTAAGTTCACCCATGTCTAATGCTTTTTCAATTTCGATAAATTGTGCATCTCGAAGAGCATCTCGTCTCTTACAAGAGCCTCCAACAATATTTATCAATTTAGCAACCAAGCAAAAAAATTCAGCAATGACATTATGATTTTTAGCAACAGCTACAAGAGTCAACTGAAGTTGATGAGCAAAGCAATGAACATAATATGCTGATTTATTCTCTCTCAGAATTAAAGCTTTAAGACCATTGAACTCACCTTACATATTACTGGCCCCATCATAACCTTGCCCACGTAGTCTTGATAAACTTAATCCATGCTTTGAAAATAGAGATTCAATTGCAACTTTGAGTGACAAAGCAGTGGTATCTGTTACATGTACAATACCAAGGAACCGTTCTGTAACATTTCCCTTTTTGTCCACATAACGCAAAACAACTGCCATTTGTTCTTTAATCGATGTATCACGAGACTCATCAACTAAAACTGAAAAGAACCCATTGTCAAGATCCTTGATGATGGCATTGGTAGTTTCACATGCAGCTGCATTCACAATGTCTTTTTGAATATTAGGGTGAGTTAGCTTGTTGTTTTTCGGACAATTTTGTATCACTTCATTGATGGATTCATTGTAATCAGCCAAAAATTGTAGAAGCTCAAGGAAATTTCCTTTATCACTTGAATCAAGAGATTCATCATGACCACGAAAAGCTAACCCTTGACGCAAAAGGAATCTTATGCAATCAACTGTTGCATTTAATTGAATTCGATACTTGATCTTTTCTTCTTTTGTCTGCTTAACAAAAACATTGTTAATGTGTTGATTTGGCTTCATTAAATCCTCACACTTCTTGAGAGCTTGGTTATGGGCACTATTAACACCTCCAACATGGGTTCGAAGCTTCTCTTTCTTATGCCACAACTTGAATCTCGTCCTCACAAAAGTGTCACCTCCCGCTTGCTTGCCAACATCTTGCCTAAATAGGTAACAACATAGACAAAATACTGCATCCTTTTCTATGCTGTATTCCAACCAATTTTTGTATTCAATAAACCAATCAGGATTAAACCGACGCATTAATCCACCAATTTCTGTTTGAGGTAAATTGGTAGGAACAATTTGACAAGGACCCTTTTGTATATATGCTCTTCTTATATTATCTTGATCATTAGGATGATAAGATGAGATCGGTTCTCGTAGCCCAGGATCCGAAGGAAGATTGTTCAAGTCAACACAAATTCGCTTAGAAGAAGAAGAAGAAGAAGAATCTTTCGATTTCCTTATCACAAATTTATCCATTGTACTAGGCTACTAGCAATTAGCAAAAGAATAAAAAATAAAATAAATTAATCAAATAGATAAAATGATAAATTAATTAAATCCAAAAAAATAAAGTAACTATAAGACAATTAGACAAATCACAAATAGACAGATTAATCAAAATTCTAAACAAATAATTAAACAAAATAATACACTATTAGTCTATCACAGTATCACTATAAAGACAATTAGACAAATATACAGTAATAACATAAAACATAAACTATCAAATAAATAAATAAATATTATATTAACTAACTAAGATTCGGTCAAATATGAAATAACTAAACAACTAAGTAACAAAACAAGTAGGCAAGGCTGTCAAGAGTAGTGAAGTAGATAAGATCATAAGAACAAAATAAGAGAGGAAAAGAAAAAAAAAAAAACAAAAACATACCAGATCTGAGAGCAGAACCGGAACGGGCGAACGGCGCGTGGCGTGACCGAGCGGCGGCGGCAGCAGCAGCCAGCAGGCGTGAGGCGGTGCGGTGAGGGACGGTCTGACGGTGACCGGTGGTGGCCTTCGCACTTCGCAGCAGGGGTTTCACCGTTTCAGGCTTTCAGCTTTTGGGTTTTCTCTCTCTCTCTCTCTGACTCTCTGTCTCTCCCTTCAGCTATTCAGAAAAATTTGGGATTTTTTTTGTTTTGTTCAGGCACGCTGCACGCACACCGCACGCGGTAAGTTTTGGATTTTTTTTTTTTTTCTTGAATAGAATAAATTTCATTAATGGGCTGGATCAAACATTTGGGTTTAAACAACTATTATTTGGGCTTATTTTGTATTATGGGCTTAAATAAGTATTGTTATTTGGGCTTTTTATTTTTGAGTATGGTAAATTGGGTTTATTACATAAGGGTGTTCACAAATTATTTGAGGGTGTTCAAAATTTTTATTTGAGGATGTTCAGAATTTTTTTTTTTTGTCAAGAATATCTATATAAAAAAAAAAAATTTCCTTTGATTTTTTTAAAAGTCAGGGTGTGCAGCTGCACACCCTGGCTCTAACGTAAAGCCGCCCCTGCCTCCCCCCACAATCGTACCATGGTAGTCTTCAACGCTTTCTTACTGAAAAAAAAATTATGTCAGAAGTTTTCCCAATAAACAATGAGAACCAATAGCCCTCGTATTTCCCATTGCATCACACTCAACAGAAGAGTCCAGGTGCTTCCTCCTCTGTAAGGGAGAAACGCAGTCATTCCTCAAGTAAAACATTAGCCATAATCCTGCCCTATACACAGACACTCTACTTCACCTATAGACCTCTCGAGAGAAAACTAGAGAAAGCTACAGAGAAGTTTACACTTAACAATGATTTTATTCATTTTATAAAATTTCTACTATTTTATCAAAAAAAAAAAAACCTTGACGTGGAGACTACTTGGGTCCAGGGCCAGCCCCATCAGTCCCGATTTTGGTGGCCCACTATTGTTAAATATTAAAAAAACAAAAAAAAATAAAATAAAATAATGTATGCAAAATCAAGATTACATTGTGATTTTAGCTTGAATTACATATAATATATATATATATATATATATATATATAATAAAATTATTTAATAATAAAAAATACAAAAAAAATAACTCTGTTAGCGTTTTATAATTAAGCACGAAATTAAAAGAAAAAATTTATTAAAATAAAAAAAAATAAAAAAAAAAAAAAAAAAAAAAAAAAAAAAAAAAAAAAAAAAAAAAAAAACCTAACCTTAAAAAACATCAAAAGTTGGAGATGGGTGACTCTTGACACTCTAGTTGTCTTGTGGATTGGTCAATGGTCAATTATGGATTGGAAATTTGATAGAAGTATGGAACTGAGGAAAAAAAATAAAAAACAAAAGGGCTTTTGAGTTGTACTTGAGAAAGAATGAGATGAGCAGAAAATGATCCCCTCCCAATGAAAACCTCCAATTTCTAGCTAGAATTGTGACACATAACATCTATTTGATTTTATGTGGTTTCAATGAGTGTTTTAAGACTATTGGATTTTTTAAATGCCACGTATCTCTTATCTAACTCGAAATTGGAGAATATTGGAGGATTCAATAGGAGGGGATCCTATCCCGAGATGAACAAGCCCAATCATTTTGGGACCTCAAGTGAAATTTCAAATTAAGACTCTTTGACCATTTAATACAAAATTAAATTAATATTTACAAACATTTTTTTATTGGAATTTCATTTTTCTTGCTCTTTTGGATGAAAAATTATTTATCTCAATTTATAATCAATTTTATCCAACATATAATTTTCAATTGATCATTAATCCACCAAATCTTTCTTATGTCATAGTTGATCTTAGGTAGGATTTTATCAATTTTAATTTTGAAAAACTTCTTTTTGTAGAAGCAACTGTTAGGAAAATTCATGTAATTGGAGTGTTCTTCTTTTCTTTTGTCTGTATAACTTCTCTTAAAACTTTTAATTCTGAAAATAACTCTAAACAATCAGTATTAATAGAATTTTCATGTGTGAGAGCACTTTCGAGATAAAAGACATTAGTTTTGAAACTATCACCGTAAAATGATTTTCAATTTTCTAAACTAAATAGAAAACCAAAAAGCGTTTCATATGATTGAAAATGTTCAAACTATCATCAATTGAACAAATAACTTGATCAACTATAAATAAAGAATAACATATATTATATATAATATATACATCCGTTAATTATATATTATATATTAGATAATATATAATACTATTATATCTTTAATGCTTTTACGCAATTTCAACATAATCTTAACTTACAAAGAGGAAGTTAGAGTTGACTTATTCATCAAATACAACTATACAAAGCTGCATAGCATTGCATGAGAATCAAAATCAAAGATCACCACAGAAGAAGAAAAAAGAAAGAAAGAAAGAACAAACACAGACTCACAGAGGTTTGATTTAATGACAAAAAGTAGTAAGGCTTTTCAAAAATATTCATTTTGCCCCCTAAGTACAGACAGTTTTGGAAAAAAGTACACGAGCGGTATTAATTGCATTTTGTACTCAATCGTGGTTATTGTACTAATAAGCAAAATCAAAATAAGAGTGCAAATCAACAAAAAATCTTTCTTTTTTTTTATTCTCCATATACTAACAATTTTTCTTTTCCTAGTGGTTGCCCCTATGAGGGGCGTTGCCCAAGTCCAAGAGTTTGCTGGGCTTACCCCTAGGCCTGCTCTGCTTGGGTCTACTAGTAGTCATAAGATTTGCCTCACTCTTCTTGAAAATAGGATTGTTGAAGCTAGTCTTTTTTGGAGCCAATGAGGGATAAAAGAGTAAATTTTGATGATGGAAAGAGATGAGATACAATGGACAGAGTTTAGTTACAAACCGATTTGTAACCATTTTGTTACAACCCATTACGTGGCAACTTATAAGACTATCCACATGTACTTTTAGTCACATGACATATTTAATAAATTATGTGACTTGTTTAAATAATACACGTGGATGGTCTTATGAGTTACCATATAGTGGGTTGTAACAAAATAGCTACAAACTAGTTTGTAGCCAAACTCTGTTCTTCTACAATACCTACACTCTTTTTACGGGTACGGTACTTACTCAATTGATACCATCAAATGTGATATAGGTACCATCATATGTAATATTAGTATTATTCAATGTGATGTTAGTATTATCTAGTTTTATATATATATATTTAAATATAAATATAAATATATATATATATATATATATATATATATATATATAATAATATATATATATATATAATATATATATATATATATATATATATATATATATATATAATTTAAATAAAAAATAAAAAATTAGGATACCAAGCAATGTGATGGTAGATACTATCATATGTGAAGGTAATTACCATCATGTGTGACATTGATACCATCAATGTAAGATTTTATCTATTAGAAGTATCATACCCACAAGGGTATTGTAGAATTACTTGATGAGAGGTAAAAAAATTCCCACTAGATGTCCTAGAAATTTGTACACAATAAATTTCAAGTAAGAAAATAGACTAGAAAAACATGCTAACAAGTTTGTATTATTAATTTCAATAATTGTGACTTATAAATTAATGTTTCTATGATCCCTTCAAAAGTGTTTTCAATTTAAGGGTTTCAAGGAAAGACTTGAGTGTAAGATTTCATCAGGGTATTAGGACTTAAATCCAACAAACTTTCTATGTTAAAGGATGTTTTGAATTTTTTTTGAGCACTGAGAGAATTATATGAATGAGAATGAGTCTGGAAAGTGGAAAGTTATATAAGGATAACTGAGTACATGAGTGTTTATCTATACATCTATCTGATCAATTAGTTGATTTTGAAATACTACAACTGTTTCTAAACTTATCAGCGAAGTATGGGATAGATATCAGAGAGCGCCATGTCTTTCAAACGCACCTGCACTTCACCATTGACTTTGCTCGCTCTCGTAACAGGATTTCAACAATCACCTCCTCCAAGAAATACTCAAGACATTTTTCTTTTTCTTTTTTCTTTGTCCTCTTCCAGTTAGGGTTTGAGTTCTGTACTAGTAGTGTTAGTATTCTTTGTCAACATGTTACTGTTAATTGTTATATAGTGGATCAAGATCTTTTAGATTTCTTAAAATCCTCCCCTTTGAGACTTTCACTTATAATAAATGGTTAAAATTATGTCACATCATCTACCCACTAATTTAATCCTAAAATAATGGTTTTAAAAAATTAATTCTTTCTTATCACTCTGCTAAGGACTATTAATCGCTCTCATAACGATTTACACAACTATTTTGGGAGAGGATCCCCTCCCATTAAAATCCTTTAGTTTCATTCATTTTTTAGCTAGAATTGTGAGATTGTGACTTGTGTCATTTATTTGATTTTGTGTGATTTTCATGGATTTTTCAAGAACATTGTAATTTTTTTTTTTTTAATTGCCATTGTATCTAGCTAAAAATTGGAGTAAATTTGAGGATTCAATGGGAGGAGAGGATATATTCCGGACTATTTTAATTTCTCTATTCATTGCACAGTACTCCTTCAATTGATTTAAAAATCTCCTTTCATTTCTAAAAAAAACTCATGGCCATAAGGAATTTTGTTAAGGATAGCAATCATACTATCATAGCAATCTGATGCCTATTATTTTGTTCTCCTTAATTATATGCTTTATTTTTTGGTTAAAATCCTTGAAACACTTGACAACCACTTGATTTCAAAATTGTATTATAGTCAGTACCTTTTTTGCATTGAACACCTGTTGATTACGGAAGTGTTGGGCCAAATGAAAGCCTAGATCTCGTAAAGTCGATGATCGTAAATTCTTGTTTATATTGGTGGCATCAAGAAAATCCAGCAAGGCAGAAATTCTTTTTATCTTGAGTGAAGTATCTGTTAGTTAGTCTGAAGAGAATCTTTATCCCCCATAGTGAGATCTGATACTCTGATGCATATTTTCTCTACTGCCAAAGGGCTGGAATAAGTTTGAGCAATCTTTTGGTTGTTTGGTTCTTTTGTTTAGCCGAGAGAGATGAGTGATATATTTTTTTTGAACTACTATTTCAAGTTTATGTTAATAGATTGATGATATAACATAATCTTGACCATTTTTTTATTGGTTAAACTATTGTTTTTATCCCTAAACTATATATAAGTTTCGTTTTTCGTCCCTAAACTCTAAAAAGTTCGTTTTTCATCCTAGAACTTTCAAAGAGTTCATTTTTATACATGAATTTCGTCCCTGAATATTTTTTTATAAAATGACAAAATTCTTGTATAAAAATGAACTTTGAAAACAAAAAATGAACTTAAAATTCAAGGACAAAAAACGAAATTCATGTATAATTTAAGGACGAAAACAATATTTGGCTTTTATTTTATAATAAAAATGAGATTTAAAGAACTCTACATGATAGAGTTCCCTAAAAACTGTGGAATATCTTTTGATAAGAAAAGATATTCCATTATATAATATATCGGAAATGAATTGCACACATCCGCTATGCACACACAATGCAAACTTGTCCAAATTTTTTTTATCACATTGTCCATATTTTGCAAAAGCATGCATCAAGTGTACAAAGCAAGAGTAGGCATAGTTTGTATAAAACTACAAGCGGTTTAGCCATATACCTAATTTGGGCTAAGTTTGCTCAACAAACCGCCAACCTAGGTGAAATGGTGTTTTCAAGACTCCCACACCTCACAATATGTGGGCGGCTCTACATGTTCATCAACTCTACAATGTGAGAGGTTGGATGCATATAATCAACTCTACAATGTGAGAGGTTGGATGCATATAATCATTGCGGGAGATACCTTCTCCTACTTTTAAGCCCTAACTAACAATGTTGACAAGGTTAGTTAACAAAACCAGAGTAGATATTGATGGTTTATCAAGTATGGGTAAAACTTAGGTACAGTTCTTTAGGTCAAGTACATTAGATTCCTAGTTGAATTCAAATACAATGAATTTAAATATTCTTGAAAAAGATAACATCGTTTGTGTTTCATTGGTTAATGCTAATTATGTGTTTGAATTCAAATGAAGAACCTAATGTACCTAACCTAATGAACTATACCTAAGTTTTACCCATCAGGTATAAACAAAATAATTGATGGCTTAACAGGTATAAACAAAATAACAATGCATTCCCATTTGTAAAAAGACAAAGCATACCCATAAATAACAAATTTGAATTTGGTGCCTGCTTAGTAATTACATACATACATACAATAATCCAACCAAAAAAGGAATATGCAATCTACATGAACTAAGAAACTTGCAATGCTCTGACTCGAGCAGTCAGTTCCCTAACTTGGCTCCTCAAACGCTCTGGATTGCAAAAGAAATCAACAAAAACCCGCCTCTGGAGCCCAACTTCCTGAGAATGATGTTTGACAATCTGGATGCCACAAAATTTAGATGAAATTTTCAAATATATAATAACAAGCTTTAGCCTCAAAAACGAGGAAACTTGTCCTTATTCACACACACACCCATTAAGCAATATCTGGGCTTGTCTACTTTTACTTTTTAAGGCTTTTAATTCAGTTACTTGGCTTTTGATGGAAACGTATGTGGATATCTTGTTGTGCAAATTAATCCTTGGAAGCGATGCCGGATGCCGGCTTACGTTTTTCATTTTTTCCTTTTGCAAGTAGTAACAGTCCAGGAGTTGCATACAAGAGAGACTAAAAATCAAGAACTAAGGTTACAATCATCCCAAAAAAAAAAAGAAAAAAAAAAAAAAGCAGAAAACAATTTAAATAACAGCTAGAAATCCCAATCCACATAAACCCATCTGAAGAATATAAACTTCCGTCTATATAAACTTCAGTCTAGGAAATGAAAGCTCGAATGCATCAGATGGTCTAGTTTTTGTTCTAGTATTTCTCCCTCCATGAGCACCACCATAAGGGATAACTGGGCAGAATTCAATATGCCACTACTCCTATGTCTACCAAAGCGAACTCTCCAACAAACCAACAGATCACCACTATCCAAAGCAAACCCACATCTAGCAGAACAAAGAGAAATCTAGAGACCAATTTTAGTTAAGTGACAACTAGAACCATGACTCCTAAGTAAAACCATAAACGAGTCGAGCTACGTTTTGCACTAAGGTGTTCAAGCTTGGTTCACTTATTTTACTATCAAGCTAGAGCTGAACCGAAGCTTGAGATCAAGCTCCATTTTTATGTTTAAGCTTGGTTCATTAATTTCAAGAATGAGCTCCAGCTTTTTCACAAAATCCGTTGAGTTAGTTAACTAAATTACTTTATGCAATCTTTACCCACAATTAAAGCATGCTGCTTACTAAAATTCATTAATTAAAAAAGATTGTTAATATGAAATGCTAGGACGAGACAAGCTGCATGAACCATAGGTGGTCTAAGACTTATTTCATCTTTAAAATATACATTTATAGTTACTGAAAGAAATCTAAGACTGCAGAAAACACAATCTAATGAGGAACTCATCCATAGTCAAAGAATCAATAGGATTACCTCATTTTTCTTGAAGTGCTCAAGTGTCACCTCTTCAACTGCAGCAGAGAGCTTTGCATTGATCTTTTCCATTTCATCGAGCTCTTTCATCAATGGCTGGAAAAGACATCATATGTCACAGGACAAACCATATAAATAAGGAAACAGAAGAAACAACAAAAGCCAACTAGGACACATCTTTCTGGTTGACAGTGGATCGGTTAGAATGTGAAGGAGAAAAAACTATTATGCCTGCTAAATAGTTTATTGTAATTCCTGGTCCTCTCGCTTTAGGTAAAGTGGTGAAATTACATTATGTAAAACAAAATTTTCATCAAAAGTAAATTATTGTATTAGAAAATAATCTAAAATAAATAATAAACTTTTTTTTTTCTTAAAACTTTTGGCCATTAAGTTTTAACATGTTTTAAATTTCTTGAAACTTTTATATAAAGTTTTATATAAAACAAACTATATCAATTATTTTAATATAGTACATCACATGGCGAAAGAACGTTATACAATGTATAACACTTACATTGAGTTACATAGCGCCCGCACGATTTGTAAGACCAAAATTTAATTATTAAAACAAAAAATTATGATGGATGATAAAAATAATTTAGCATGAATAATGAGACTTCTCAATTTCTTAATACTTTTGGTAATTGAGTTTAATTAGAGTAGTAATTCTTTTGAATTTCTTAATATTCTTGGTAATCAATTTTTTATTAGAGTAGTAATTTACATTGCATGAAACTTGGGGAAAAAAGACAGTAGCCACTTGATGCAGCGACAACTTCTAGGACACATTATTTCCTAGGTTTATTCAAATAAACTCTTTAATAAAGAGGTACACTTGGCGTAAAGAGAGAGTAACCACTTGGCGTAACCACAACTTCTAGGACCCAACTTTTATTATATAGTATATAATATATTGATTAGAAAGCAAAACATTGCCGTTTTAACACACACACAAAAAGAGAGATAATTGTCTAGAAATCCCTCTGGATGTTTAAGATCAACTAAAACTTAAAATTAGTATCAAATGCACCAATGTTCTGAAGATATTTCTGTTCCAAAAGCTGGTTTATTTTTTAGTCAAAAGCTAAGAGTAAATGAGATGACATGTGAAACCATTATTGTGGGGAATATAGTATCATTTGGTGTCCCAATCAGGAATAAATGGGTTTTGCTCTGCATGTTCTGAGGTTATAAATCCCATCACCATATCATTTGGAGTGCCAATTTTTTAAAAAAAACAAGAACATTAACTGACAAAAAAAGAAGGCAAAAATACACTTTTGGTCCTTATATTTTGGGAGTGTTTTCATTTTGGTCCCTATATTTTATAATGTTTCATTTTAGTCCTTGATTTTTGGATATAGGTTCATTTGTGTCCTTACCTCCTTATTTTCCTTAATTTTTTGAAACTTTCTCATCAAATATAACATTTGTTCAAAAAACCAAGGACTAAAGTGAAACATTATAAAACATAAGGATCAAAATCAAAACAACTCCAAAATATAAGGAGTAAAAGTGCATTTTTGCCAAAAACAAAACAAAAAGCGAATATAAATACAAGGGGGAACATAGACACAAGAAGCGATTTTAACAGCAAACATAAGGTGTAGAAGTGTAATGGTGAAGGTTGTACCCGAGGTGTCAATATTGGTTGTGCAGTTGTTGAAGATGCAAATAATAATTGCTGCAGACTTTGGATTAGAGTGCACCTGACACACACACAAACACACAAAAAGACATTAAATGCTTCCTTAGCAATTCAAAATTTTGTTCAACATAACTACTTTTATACATGGCTCAAAAAGGATGACACATGAAGCAGCTGTTCCTTAGCAGAGATGGTAAAATCACTGATATAAAGCCCAAGGAAATATATGTCCATGGGGCCAAATGGCATCCAAAGAGCAATGTCAAATCAATTAAAACAATAGCTTGTAACAGAAAAATGTCAAAATTTTGTTCAAATAACTACATTTATATATGGCTCAGAAGGATGACACATTAAGCAGCAGTTTCTCGGCAGAGATGGTAAAATCACTGATATAAAGCCCAAGGAAATGTGTGTTCATGAGGCCAAATAGCATCCAAAGAGCGTGGTAAAATCAATAAAACAATAGCTTATTACAGAAAGTCAAGACAAGGTTGAGTCTCTCTCCCTAACCTTTTTCTTTTACCTCCATTTTTTTTTTTTTTTTAGCTAAGTTAGACATGCACCCAGTAGGTCTTGAACTCAAGACCAACCCTCCACCCATTCTTACGGTGAGTAGGAGGTGCCATTCGTGCTAGAGTTCATTGGTCCTGACTTATCAAAATCCTGTCTCATCCTTATAACCTAATTCCATTGTTGACTGGAACTACTTCAAACCTATAACACCCTCAGTATGTTATTAAACAGATTTTCTTGATATTGTTACTTGTCAAAAAAAAAAAAAAATCTATAACAAACATCAAGAACAACACCCTAACACAGTCGTGGTGTGGATATCAAACTAGTTTTTGGGTGCTTGATGGAGGAAAATTCTCTTTTATCTCTTTAGGTTATCCATCGTGCATTTAGATGAATAACATTTGAACTCCGGTGCATTTGGGTGTATAAAAGGGAAGCAAAACTTCAATACCTAAAGCTCCTCCAATTTTTCTTGGATCAAAGATAATGTATATATTTCATTTTTCTACTAAACTTACGTTATTAAAATGAGAAGAATTCTTAAATCTTATCATTTTGCATTGAGCTGAAAATCTAACATCAACTTGCATAATCCAACAAAATCACACAGAACAGATATACAAGTTTACGGCCTAAAATCAGTAATGTCACCTACTGTATCATGCAAGTAAAAGTTCATCAGTTCTTCCTCAGTCATATTCAGAAGGCTACCCTCTCTTTGAAAGAGAAAGTAGGGGGTGGAATTGTGGGTTCAAGACCTAATGGGTGTGTGTGAAACTAACCGATAAAAAAAAATGTAAGATAATCCTTAAACAAAATAGGATAACTCACAGCTCATTAATACATCTATTTCTGTCTTCTGGAAGAGAATTCTCAAGGTCAGATTGAAGGGCCATCAAGTCAGAATGAAGACTAGATATCTGCTGAACAATGCCTGGAGCTGATACATAGGTTGAAAACCCAGCTTGAGCATCTAAGAAAAAGGGCAAAACAAGAATACAATTAATATACTAGCTGAAAAACTAAAAATTCCAGCAATCACTTGAATAGATAATCTGGTACTTGGAAAGAATGTATGATCATTACTTGAATGAATACTTAAAAGGTCTCTAACACCATGCAAAAAATTATCCTTATCATCCACTGCTCCTTGTTCTTGTACATCAGAAGCAGCTTGAATTAATGCCAGGCAACAACCCTATCATGGTTATACAACAACATCAGCAAGTAAAAATGTATGAAAAAAGAAAAGAATGACACTGAAGTATACAGAGAGTGTATAAGAGGACCCCTTACAATCTAACTTCAGGAAATCATAAAAAATAAATAAAATCAAGTCAAAAAAGAAAAAGAGGCTCCCAAAATGATTTCTTTAAGAATGAGAAAAGAAGAAGGCAAAAACAAAAAAGACATAACAAAAGTTTCCAGGGTAATCTGAATAATAACCTTCCCACTTCAAAGAAAATTCATATGTTGAATGGCGAAAAAGAATAAAAATGGCCAACCATGACGTTTATTGAGGATCCATAGCCAACCCCAAAGTTTTGGGATTAAGGCTTGGTTGTTATTGTAATATAACAAATACCTAATTATCAAAACATAAATATAAGCAAGATGTTTAAACAGTGACTAAAGGAAGAAGATACAAAGGCTACCAAGAAAACCAGACTCCATTGCTCATTCTAGGTACATCTTCATTACTTGGAACTGCATGGGTTTGATACCAAAAACTAAAAGGTCCAGACAACTAACTGGCCAAGAAGCAAAATAGAAAATTCAATCAGTAAACTTCCCCTATTGCAATTGCAAATTTTATTAAATGCTTTGGCTACAAATATGTGTTCATTCTAATGAACGTGGTGGAAAAACCTATTCTCAAGTGTGACCTCCAAGCCATGGCCCTGGGTACCCAATAGCATAGGGTAGGACACTTGCATGCGCAAGGCCCTGCCTATATACCACAGACCAACATTATTGTATTGCATTTCCTTTTGATCTCCTAGTCAACCTACTGATTATAGCATAGTGTAGAATTATTTGCTAAATATTTTCTGTGTGTATTCTTCTCTCTAGGAGGTATATTATATAGATGTACAATAGATCTAAATAAGGAAACAATCAATCATAGCTAATTACATGATTTACTCCTACAATTAAGCTATATTATACATAAATACTAACAACACTCCCCCTCAAGCTGGAGAGTAGATATCAATGACTCCCAGCTTGCTACAAATAGAGTCAATGGCATTCTTGGGAAGAGCTTTAGTGAAGATGTCTGCTAGTTGACTTCCAGAAGGTACAAATGGTGTGATGATGTCTTTTGATTCCACTTTAGAACGAACAAAGTGACAATCAACTTCGATATGCTTGGTTCTTTCATGGAAGACTGGATTACTAGCAATATGAATGGCTGCCTGATTGTCACAGTAAAGAGGTGTTGGACCTTGTGTTAAGAGTCCAAATTCTTGAAGAACAGTTCTCAACCAAGTTAACTCACAAGTGGTATGAGCCATGGCACGGTACTCTGCTTCAGCACTAGAGCGAGCCACAACTGACTGCTTCTTACTTCTCCAAGTGACAAGATTACCACCTATGAAAGTGCAATAACCAGTGGTAGATTTTCGATCTGAAGGTGACCCTGCCCAGTCAGCATCAGTATAACCTTCAATGCGGAGATGACCAGATGATCGATAAAAGAGACCACGACCTGGAGCATTTTTGAGATACTTTAGGATGCGTATGACTGCATTCATGTGAGGAACTCGAGGATTGGTCATAAATTGACTCACAATGCTAACTGCATAAGAAATATCAGGCCGAGTAATGGTTAGATAAATAAGTTTACCAACAAGTCTACGATAGGTGTCTGGATCATCAACAAAGTCACCCTCGTCTGGCATTAATTTCAGATTGGGTTCCATGGGTGTAGCAACAGGTTTGGAGCCAAGATAACCTGTGTCTTGTAGAATGTCGAGGGTATATTTTCTCTGAGATAAGCTTATGCCTGCTTTTGATCTGGCAACCTCAATACCAAGAAAATAACGAAGCTTACCCAAGTCTTTAGTGAGAAAACTCGAGCTGAGATGATTGATCAAGATCTGGATGCCTTCCTTGTCACTCCCAGTGATGACAATATCATCCACATAAACAACTAATATCACAATACCAGTTCTTGTCTTCTTAAAGAAGACAGAATGATCTGCTTGGCTGCGAGTCATACCATGAGAAACCACTGCCTTACTGAATTTGTCAAACCAAGCACGTGGAGATTGTTTGAGGCCATAGATAGATTTCTTGAGATGACACACACACTCCCCCTTGGACTCAAACCCGGGTGGTTGAGTCATATAAACAGTCTCAGTAAGATCACCATGCAGAAAGGCATTTTTGACATCGAGTTGGTGAAGTGGCCAATCAAGATTAGCAGCCAGGGAGATAATAATACGGATAGAATTCAACTTGGCAACAGGAGAAAAAGTCTCAGTGTAATCAAGGCCATATGTCTGAGTGAAGCCCTTGGCCACAAGACGAGCCTTCAAGCGATCAACAGTACCATCGGGATTCTGTTTAACGGTAAAAACCCAACGACAACCAACAATAGAAGTTCCTGCAGGTTTGGGAATTAGATCCCAAGTATGATTCAATTCTAAAGCATGCATTTCCTCTTCCATTGCCTTACGCCAACCAGGGTGAGAAAGGGCTTCCCTGTAGGACTTAGGAACAACAAGAGATGATAATGATAAAGAAAATGCTTTAAAAGAAGGAGACAGATGATCAAAGGAAACACAGTTAGAGATAGGATGCTCAGTGCAAGTACGCTTACCCTTACGAATGGCAATGGGAAGATCAAGATCCGAGGTAGACTGAGGAGGAGGCGAATCTGCAGACGGCGAGGCGGATGGGGGAAGTGGTAGAGAGAACTCTACTGGTGGTGGTGGTGGAACGAGAGGGACATCCTGATTTCGCCGACGAACATAAACCTGAGAGATAGGAGGAACAGGAGGAACAATGGAAATAGGGGAAGTTGGAGGAGCAATGGGAACATGTGTAGGGATAACAGGGGCAGATAACATAGATTCCTGTAACTGTCTTCCCTTGAGGAGAATAATATGGGATATCCTCAAAGAATGTCACATCAGCACTGACAAAGTGTTTGCGTAAGGAAGGGCTGTAGCACCGATATCCTTTCTGAGTACGAGAATAACCGAGAAAGATGCACTTATGAGCACGAGGATCAAGTTTGTCACGATTGGGACTGTGATTATGAACAAAAGAAACACAACCAAAGACTCTTGGAGGAACAGAGAAGGGATTTTTGCCAGGAAAGAACATCTCAAAAGGAGACTTACCTTTGAGAATACGAGATGGCATCCTATTCAAAAGATATGCGGCAGTAAGAACTGCATCTGCCCAAAAAAGCTTAGGGAACATTCATTTGGAGCATGAGAGCACGAGCAATAGCTAGAATGGGCCCATTTTTCCGTTCTGCAATGCCATTTTGTTGAGGAGTACGAACACAAGATGTTTGATGTATAATACCTCTAGACTCAAGAAATTGCTGGAACGCACTATCTAGATATTCACGAGCATTATCAGTTCGAAAAGCAAGAAGTTTGGCATTAAATTGATTAGAAATTTCAGCATAAAAGGATTGGAAGACTGAAAACAATTGAGATCTATCTTTAAGCACATAAACCCAAGTTAAACGAGAGTGATCATCAATAAAAGTGACAAAATAACGAGCATCACATAAACCAGTGGTACGAGCTGGCCCCCAAATATCAGAGTGAACTAGTTCAAACGGATGTAAACATGGGTCATCAGTGCGAAGTTTAAAAGTAGCTCGATGATGTTTACTAAGTTCACAAGTTTCACAATTAAAATTAGAAAAAGTAGGTAAGGTGGGTACTAAATGTTTAAGATTGACCGACGAGGGGTGCCCAAGACGACAATGCCACTGATATGGAGAATTTGTAGAATGAAGAGCAGATGGAATCGAGGTGCTAGATGGTTGAAAGTAGTAGAGTCCATCTTTGACAAATCCCCCACCAATCATCCTCTTCGTCTTCAGATCCTGAAATTCACAATGAGAGGGATAAAAAGCAACAGAACAGTTTAAGGCAAGGGTAAGTTTGTGTACAGACAATAGATTAAAAGGGAACTCAGGTAAGTATAAAACATCAGACAAAGTGAGATCAGAAGTGGTTACAGTACCTTTCCCTTGGACAGGAGTTTTAGTACCATTAGCAACAGTGACAAATGAAGGGGAACAAGGACTAGAAGTATGTGAAAGAAGTGAAGAATTACCGGTCATATGGTCAGAAGCTCCTGAATCGATAACCCAAGACGGACTAGAAGAGGAATGAAGACAAGTGTTACCTGAAGCGATCAGCAAGGAAGATGAGGCATTAGCACGCTGGAGAAGTGAATCATACTCAGTTTTGCTAATAAGAACCTGGTCCACAGAGAAGAGAACTGGAATTGTCCCCATCAACATAGTGATTAGTACAACCACAACGAGTACACTGCTTGATACCGCGGTCACTTAACCTTGGTGATACCATCCAAAAGTTTTGAACATGTAACAAGAATAATGTCACAAGCTGGTCAAGATAACACGAACAACTCGTGACCACCGTAAGATAATTGCCGAGCCTTTGAATTTGGTACTAGTCATAAAACCATAGAAAAGAGAATCCTGAAAGCTTTGGTGTCACCCAAATAATACAAGAAAGATGCCGAGAGTACCCAAACAAATAGTGGGTGTTACCAAGATGCACAGGTGATGTTACCAAAAAAGATGCCAAGAGTACCAAAAATGAGTGACTGGTACCAAGAGGCACAGGTATTTACCAAAAAAGATGGCCAAGAGTAGCAAAAATGAGTGGCTGTTACCAAGATGCACGTGACCACAGCTTATAAAAAAAAGAACTGATACCGGCAAGGTGCACTGGCGGTACAGAGACAGATCTGAGAAGTAAGGTGTTGGCAGCGGCGTGAGAGAGTCAAGACCGAGGCCCGAGATCAAGCCTGAGAATAGCCGAGAGTAGAGATCGAGAGCAAACCGAGGAGATCGAGACCCAAGAGCCACTGGCGGCGCGAGGAGATCGAGAGCAAACCGGCGAGATCGAGAGCAAACCGAGGAGATCGAGACCGAGAGCCACTAGCGGAAGGCCTGGTGGTACGATGAGGTCCGAGATGCCGAGTTGGTCACCGGCGATGCCTGGTGAGCCGATACGGTGCGAGAGGAAGCCGAGATGGTCACCGGCAAAGCCTGGTGAGCCAATGAGGTCCGAGATGACCACCGGCGATGCCTGATGGTCTGAAAAAGGTACCGGAGAGGCCTGGCAGCGCCGGAATCCGAGAGAGAACAAAGAAACCCTAAATTTTTAGGGTTTCCAAAAAAGAACAGGTAACCTGCTCTGATACCATGTAGAATTATTTGCTGAATATTTTCTGTGTGTATTCTTCTCTCTAGGAGGTATATTATATAGATGTACAATAGGTCTAAATAAGGAAACAATCAATCATAGCTAATTACATGATTTACTCCTACAATTAAGCTATATTATACATAAATACTAACAACACATAGCATCCAGAAGAACAAAACATAGCCTGGTATATTTCACTAGAGTTCATGTCTGTGTGTGTCAGTGTCTCTATCTATCTCTGCACGCCGACACACATACCATGTTGAAGCAATGGCTGTGAGTGACAATTGAGAGAGAGAGAGAGAGAGAGAGAGAGAGAGAGATTATTTCAATTAGTGCCAAAAACAAAGAAGGAACTGGGAGAGAGAGAGAACGATAAAACAAAACTAAAAAAATAAAGCATATGTACCACTCGGCCTTTGGTTGCTGAGACATAAGCCTGCAGTTCTGACTCAATAACCTTCACCAATGAATATGCTGCAAGCATGTTCTTCTTTTCCAGCTGACAAGCTATTTTTAAGAACTGATGCCTTGCAAGCTGATTGATAAGATGATTTATGAACTGCCAAAAGAAATTAAGAATGTTAGATACCTAGGTTAGATACATGCAGGTAATTCCAACTCTTTAATTGTTAAACAATATTAAGTCTATTATTATTCATGCATTCATGCAGAAGTTAATGGTGCTGGGTACCAAGAACAAAATGAAATTTCAAGTGAGCTGGACCCGGTAAGTACAAAATTCATACTAGAAATAAATAAGCCAGCTCAAACAATTGCTTCTAATGTTTATAATAACATATAATGGATTTAGTAATTTCTCCGTAATAACATTTTATTAGCACCAATATATAAATTGAGTTGAGAAAGTGAAGAAGTAAATACAAAAGAGTGATAAGCCAAGAAATATTTGCTCCTCCCATTCCCACATCTCCCACCCCATCTTTTTGCCTTCTTATTTTTTACCTTTTCTTCTTCCTTTCTTTGGCTTCAAATCAAAATCTTTATGAGAAGCCACCATAGGCCATAACATCAGCCTTCCGGTCAATGTCAAAACCAAAATAAAATTTTACTTGAAAAATCACTTTGTTTTTGTGAAATCTATCCCTCAACTCTTTCTAATCTTTATTTGTCAAGGGCCCTCTGATTGGGTCAGGCAGTTGCACCTTTTCAACTCTTGAATTCAGGTCCTTCTTGAGTGTTTCCCTTTATTTTGGATAATTAAGTCCTTACCAGTTGAATCAAATTAGCTAGTTTACAACCTCCAGGGTTTCCACATTCCAGTGCCCTGTGACTATCAGACAAATTCCTTAAAAGTAGTTCTTCATATAAATGGTATTAATTTCAAAAAGATAAACCTAAAACATATTCCCTTATTCGCCTGATTACATCCTAACACTGCAGTGACAAAACCAAATTAACTAACAAAACAAACGTAATAGCTCTGGTGGGAAAAAGATCATTCATGACCATTGGGATGGCCACAGAACCCCCGGTAAACTCATAAGTATTAAAAATTTCATATGATTAAATACTAAATTATTTTAAATTAATACCAAACATACAAGCTTTACAAAACAATGCTTGCAATCAGAAGACATCTCTCCATATTTATCCCCCACAACTCTCCTCCATAGACGACCCCTTTCCATAACAATAACACCAAAGCCATTTCCCAAAAATAATTTGGTGCACAAATACCAAGTTTTGTAACAACCCTAAGACAGCGATAGTCACATTTATGCTTATACCTCAAAATGACTAGTCAAACCTATTAAACACCCGATGTGGGACTTAACGCACATCCGCACTACATACATGTATACAATCAAATCCACACAATTTGGGGTATCACAATACCCCCTATTTAAATTCTTGATGTCCTTGTCGGGTCCCACATTGTGCTGCAATGTCCCCGGGCCACATGGCATTACTAAGTTTATTTGTAACAACCCAAGGAAAGTGCTAACAACATTTGCGCTTATACCACAAAAGGACTAGTGAAGTTGCAATTAGGGCTACTCAAAATTACTTATAAACCCAAGATTCACCCGGTAAACACCCAAAATGGGACTCAACAAACGCCCCCACAATACACACTTATACAATCAACTCCAAACTATTTGAGCTATCACAAGTTTCCTGTCACCTAAGCCTCCAAATAATTGAATAGGAGAACAAACCAAATCCCAATTCACAAAATGAAACTTCTTCCCTTCACCCATATCACCCCACCAGAAGCCCCTTTGCTATTCCTGTCACCTCGTGGAAAGACCCCTCTGCATGGGAAACATTGAAATAGAATAAGTAAACCAAATATAACACTTCTAATCGAAGAACACATAAGGATCATCTTCAACTTCATCGTAGTCCCCTCGGAGCCTTCGATTCAGCTCCCTCCAAACAATCCACATAACGCACAAAGGAGTTGCATATTAGACAACATTATTGGCCCATCTAACTAAGCACCCCTTCCAGCACGCCACCACGTCCAGGACTCTATGCGGCATAACCCATTGTTCCCCAAATAAACAGAACACTAGAGACCACAACTCACTAGCATACTCACAATCTAACAACAAATGATCCACCTTCTCCTTGACCTTTTTGCACATGTAACACCATTCAACCACAATTACCTTGCGATGCTAGAGATAATCAATATTAAGAATCTTCCCCAAAGCGGCAGTCCATACAAAGAAAGATACCTTGAGTGGGACTTCACCCTCCAAATACTCTTCCAGGAAAAATATCCCTCTCTTGGGTACAGATATCAATAAAAAGACTTAACCTCAAATAATCCACTTTTCATAAGTTGCCAACAAATCTGATTTGCATCATTCGATCTAAGTTTCAATTTATCAAAACCCATTTCCCTAAATCATTTTAGATAACTTTTAAATACAATCAATCTCCCTGTTCTCTCAAGATGACCTCATTGATCCACTAACTAAACCCGCAGAAAATAACACTATATATGAAGATCAAAAAAGAGTTCTCATTTAAAACACTTCAAGTAGAAAAATTAAAAGTCATTGAGAAAATTTTAACTTCTAGGGCAAACATTTGACTAAAATATTTTTATTTACAAATTTTCACAAAGCTGCTACTCCAAATCCTGATTAGCTGCCAACATGCCACAAGAATTTATCAATATTTCAAACTCCCAGCAACATTTGGTGTAGCAAGAAAAAGATTGTTCCACATATACGGCTTCTACTTAACATAGAGTTGCACTAACAAGAACTGCCTAGTGAAACTAAAACTTGAGACAGCTCATGGTATTCATTTATGTATTTTATCAACATTTCTGAAAGAGATAAAATTGAATAAATGTGCAGAAATATAAAATAAAGTAGCTAACTATACCGCTTTCTGTCGACCAATATAGTACTCTTGGCGCATGACTTTTAAATCATAATCACCTAAAAGTTCACAAAGTTGAATTATATTAATTTTATAGCAAAAATTATTACGATTATAATACAGGTAAGAAAAAACTAAAAAGAAACGCATACTCTCTTCTAACAATTCTAAAAAAGGGAAAGCTACCAGAGAATACCTTGCAAAATGTATGTGTCCTGGAGTTGAGCAAGCTCCCAACAAAGATCCGGAATAGTCTTTGGAGGGAGAAAAAAAATGAAGTTAGTACAAAATATACATTCAACCAAAAGTACAACCACAACCAGAGCACACTTTCTGGCGTGTAGGAAATCTTTAAAGCACATAGGAACACAGCCATGCAAATGGGATGGTACAAGAGAAAACCCCAGAGATAAAAGAGAGAAGGAAATAAAAACAATGAAAATATCAGCTCCTAAACTTAAAAGATCTGGGAAACTCCAAGAAGACATGACTAGGCTGACAGAGACATCATAAAGAGATGTCATAGAAGCAAGCCTAAATTTAAGTAAAGGGAGCTCCAATGATCAAAATGTTCTGTATAACATAAAAAGGTCTCGGAAAATACAAAGAAATATAAGCCTGAGCTTAAGAATGGGAGTTCCACAACCTCAAAAATATATACATAAACGCAGGTATGCAACATGTATTTGTAAGAATAAGAAATCAGCGCATTTGTGGGAATTCCAAAACTCATTAAGGTCACAATGAAACTATCATCCAGAAACAAGTTGAAGTTTAGTTGTTGCACTCTAGAACAATACATTATCAGCAATTTTCATGCTTTGTTTGACTGGATGTACCTTTGTGTCTTCTGTGGACTGTTTGGAGGAAGCATAACAGAAGAGCGTTTAATAGATTCTGAAAGGACTACGACGGAGCTGAAGATGATCATTTTACGTGCTTTGTTTGACTGGATGGCTGTTTTACTAAGCCATCCCTATTCTACTTTATTAGACTATATTGATAGATGCAACTTTTCTTGATGTTGTTGCTATCTAAGTACACATCTTGTGTACTGGGTGGCGTTCGTTTTCTTCAATAAATTTTCTTAAAAAAAAAACAAAAAAACAAAAACAATGCAAAGAAAAGCTATCAATGTTAATACAACATAAACGGATGTCTTTAGCTTCAATGATTTTAGCATTTGGATCACATGAAAAACTACCAAATGCTAATACAACAGAATGAATTGTGTAAAGCTTGGTGGTCAAGAGATATGAAAGTGTGAACGCTTTCGATATCTTGAATCAATAATTCATAAAGATAGAGAGATTGAAGAGGATGTGATCCATAGGATAAGCGTAGGGTGAATAAAGTGGAGAAACGCATTGGGATCGTAGAATATCTATTAAGTTAAAGGAAAAATTGTATAAGTTAGATATAAAACCATCTATGCTCTATGGTACTAAATTGAGCTATTAAGAAGCTAACATGCATAAAATGAGTGTAACTAAGATAAAAAAAGTTTAAGGTAGATGAGTGGAAATACAAGGAAATATAGGATACAAAATGGAAAGAAAAAATCACTTAAAAGATAGGGGTGGTTTCTATTGATGAAAAGATGAGAGAGAGCTGCTTGATAAGGTTTTGGTCATGTGCAAAGGAAAGCAATTAATACACTAATGAGAATGAGTGGTTTGATTCAAGTCAAGTGAACGAAAAGAGGAAGAACAAGACTTAAAATAACATTGCTAGAAGTAGTTAAAAAATGACATGTTCATTAAAGAGGTGACAGAGTGAAATTAGTAGGGTGCTAGCCTAGCTCTTACTGTATGACGAATGCTTTCCTTAGGATAGGATAGAAAAGCAAAGAAGAATATATGTGGCCGACCTCCATTAGTCTGTTGAGGATCCATAGCCAACTCCAAAATATTTTGGGTCCTTTTGTTGTTGTTTTTAATGATAAAGAAAAGACGGCAAAGCCTTAGTACATGGGGAGTATACAAGAGCAACAAACATATCTACAAGAGTTTCAGTGATTTACTAATATTGTGGAAACTTGAAAAGTAGCTGATAAGTAACAACAGAATCAACCTTCACCACAAATTATAAAAACCAGAAGAAACAAGCATCTGTTTCAGGCATACATATATCTAATAGAGAACACAACACCTTTGATTAATTTAATCCACACTGTATCAAAGTTCAAACAGCTAACGTTACAGTCATTTAAATATACATGTTTGGCATTGAAGTCTATTTTGCACAATATTGAGGATATGGAAAAACTGGAATCAGATGCAGATACAAACCTCAGATAACAACTTCTCCTCTTTATGAAAAAGATTAGAAAGTTCTCCCGCCAACTCAGAATGCTTTCTCCTGCATATAATGGTATATGCTCATGCATAATATTTTATTTTTAAGTTATAAACATGTATTAAAAGGGCTAATATACTCATACATAAATATAAACATGTAATAGCAGAAACAATAATGTTTCAAGAATAAAAATACATTTCTAGAGAATCTCAATGAACTATCATATCATTATGTTTATTGCTACCAATATTTTCTTACTAAGGATGATAGTCTTACATGATCCATCCAGGAGTTCCCAGATTTTCTTATGGCTTATTTTTTCCCTTATTTTCTCAAGAGTAAGCTCATTCAAAAAGGAAAACATGAAGGAGTACAATCCAAGTAGACAAGGAGTATACAATTGAAATCTCCTCAAATGAACAAAAAAATTAAAGAAGAATAAGGAGAATCACTAATATCTAAAAGAGAAAAGAAAAAGAGTCAGTCAGCACACATTCAAAGAAAATAAGGTCGTAAACAGAAAATTCCTCCCAAAAAATGAAAAGAAAAAGAGTCAGTCAGCACACATTCAAAGAAAATAAGGTCGTAAACAGAAAATTCCTCCCGAAAAATGTTCTATTTGTGTTCAGTCCACGCACGGACGCATACACACGCGCTCACACACACACACACACACAAATAGAGGAGCTGCTTTCCAGCTGAACAACTTCTATCATTACCTTATTTCGCATGCTAACTAAAATAATAAGAGGCACCAAAGAATCTATAATGCTGCACAATGTAGGAAGAAGCGAGTCAGTGACTCCCATTTAGACTCACTACTACAATTCTCAATGACATGTCTTCTCTTATTAAGGCTACTGCGGAGGGCAACAGTTGACACAAAGAAGGCCACTTGGGTGATCCAAGAGCATCAAATGTGCTTCCAAGGGGAAGGGAAGAATTACTCCCAGAATCCCAATGGACAAATATAAAGACTTTACCTCAAAAAATGATGAATCCTACATAGGCTACAGCACTCCAACGCCTTGCTAATTACCATTATGCTAGACCTATACAACAAAGCAAAAAAACTCACCAATAATATCCAACTGTCAACTAGGAAGCACCGGTACGGCAAAAACCCCGCCGCACCCGTACCGGGTACCTCGTGGGTACGGATACTGCCGGGGTACCGCTGCATGCGTACCCCCGGCATACCCGTTTTCGGCCAAAAAAAAAAAATCCGGTACGGTTTTGGTACAGGTTGGGTCGGGTCCGGTACGGGGTGAAGCCAAAACAGCGTCGTTTTAGGCTGAAAACTGAAGCTTCTCAGCCACTCGACTCAATTCTCATCTCTTTCTCTGCAACCCGATTCTCTCTCCTCTGCTCTCTGTCTCTCACTTCCTCCACCGCCGGTAAGCTCGGTTCTCTCTTTCTCACTTCCTCACTCCACCGCCCCCAACCTTTTTCTTTTTTTTTTTGTTTTTGTTATGGGAAATAATATATATATATATTATTGTCATGTCATGTATGTATGTAAAGACTGAAAGACTGTCAAAGAGTATAAAATAGGTGGGAAGAGAGGCTTAGAGGAAGGATTATTTTGACTTTTTCACTTGGGATATTGTAATTATTATCCATATTTATTTTTAAGTTCATTTTATATGGCTTAATGAAATATATATAATAATTATATTAAAATAAAAAAAAACCCCGTACCGTACCCGTTTTTCCGTACCCGTTGGGAAGACTGTATACCAGTTAAAGTAATATATACATCATAAGTAGTCCCATATATTGTATTTTTAAGTTCAATAGTATCCTAGCAGCATATAAAAGTAAGTATAATATATCTTTAAAAAAAATATAAAAAGAAGTACCCGATCTGAAAAATCCAGTACTGTGCTTGAAGGGGAAAAGTATCATTGGATTAAAGTCTTCATCATTACACTGTAATCACAAAAGTAAAAATCATAAAATAAAAAAACACATTGCATGAGACAGCAAAGACTAACAAAGGGGAAAAGTACCTTTGAAAGGTGATTTTCCACACTGTATCATTGCAAAAGTAAAAATCCAACAAGTCGTTGAACTTAGAAGTAAGAATCTGGAAAAGTCATCGCACCCTTCACATTCGCATTTACATAAAACCACACCATGAGACATCCTAATAGGCCTAATACTCCAAGCCCCTCGTGCTCCTATCTTTCTCCCCTACCACATGCCTCCAAAACCTTTCCCTTTCCACCACATATTTCCACAAAATGTATTTAAATCTATTAAAATGGTCAAAGCAAGACAAGAAGTATGTCAGGCAACCTAGCAAGCACACTCCTAATTATGGTGACCCTGAACACAAAGTTTAGCCAAGGTAAATCATCAGGCAAGAGCCTACATTGCAATCCAACTCCATAGACAAAATTTCTACACTAGCAAACTCCTTGACTAGAATTAGCCAACTTTTGTCCAAAAGTTATTTTCAAATCTAACACCACAATAAGATGCATTAAAATGAATTGAAGGAACCTTGACTGCTTCAATACCATGAGGAAGCCCCTATCAACAGCTCTAGAATTCATCTACTCAATTACTTCATCACCACAAAAAACAGCAAAGAAGAAAGCACGTAACCCTGCCTAAGCCCAAATGAAATACCAAAAACTCTTACAGATAGAATCCATTTACAAGATCCAAGAAACGTAACTGGGGAAAGTCCTTAGGATCCCCCTTTATTAAAGAAAGTAGATGACTTCTTGAACTTACATTAGTAAAAACATAATAAGATCCCAGTAAAATTTTCAAATCTTTGAAAGGCCTATGGTTTCAGTGGTTGAGTAGCATCGCAGTCATAGGAGAGGTCAAGAAATCAATTCCTATGATAACGGTTGGGGCATTAATAGGGCAGGACTTTACCCCATCTGTAGTTTATTGTGGCCATCAACACCCACCCACCACCACCCCCAAAACCACCAAACATTAGAAACGGTGGAAAAAATACAATTCTCAACCTTTTATAAGTGCCTAACACTCTAAACCATCATTTAAAGCATAATTTTCTATATCAAGCTACAGAATTAAAGCCTTCTCATAGTTGATTTTTCTTCTTAGTTGTTAAAATAGTTTTCAATGTATTCACCTTCATGCTTCAATGCCTTACCATGCACATGTCTGTCATACCATTATGATATTCACATTACGTTATAGCCCAAATCCATATTAATGATGGTTACAGCAAATACTATTACACTATGTCCAGGAACAAGGGATATAAAGAACACCAAATTATTTCAATTTTACTGAGTTTCATCCAACCTGAATATAACTTACACATAAAAGATATATACATGATAAAAACTAATTAGATGTCAACCACAACTAACTTGTTTATACTAAGATGCCTCTGACAATCTAAGGCAATGCAAACCTATTTAAAAACTACTAAATCTATGAAAGAATTGTGTGTGGCATACCTACTGATGAAAGAAAATCTAAGCTAAAACTTCATCAAAATGATAATTATATATTGCCTCACAAAAACCACGCATTTAATTTTATAAGGAAAAGAACACTTGGAGAATGTCTATGTTCTGTTAACTTTCCTACATATCCAACAACCAACATTGGGCAACCATCAGTCCATGGCAAATAGGAGAATTGGAACCATATTTCAGCACGCTTTTTTTCTACATAGCATTGACAAGAATGCCTGTTTTACATTTGAACAATATTGTGCAAAGTGCAAACCTTGCTTGATTCTATTCTGAATACATGTGTCTAAGCTCCATTTAAGGGTTGTCAAGCATATCATTTTATTCAAAAAGAAATTGCCAACAATGGAACAGAACTGCAGCAGCCAAGGAATATGTTTAGAAGAACATTCAATTTTGATTTAAGACTTTAAAAATCCTTTTGTCAAAAAAAAAAAAAAAAAAAAAAAAAAAAATGCAAAATAGAATGTTAAGCAATAACATGCTAGATTGTATTCAACTAATTTTTTTTCATTTACATTTTTTACCCCATTTCTTCTTTCCACCACATATTTCCACAAAATGTTTATTCTTTGCACATTAACTGCATATCAAAGCTATGACATGGATCTTGATATGTCAAAGGCAACCTAGCAAGATACAAACTCCTTAATAAAAATCAAAAATCCCTCTAAACACAAAGATGACTTGGCAAGTAAAATAAGAGACTTGTACCTAAGAGAATGAAAATCAAGATGAATGTGAGCTTCATTGCTAGAATTAGCCAACTTTTGAAAAGTTATTTTCAAATCGATACCACAATAAGATTGACTCAAATTTAAAACCATTGACTGTGCCATGAGGAAGCATTAGAATAGAATTCTCTGCTCAATTAGCTTAGCATTACAGCGTTCAACTTCACGTAACCCTGCCTAAGCCCAAATGAAATACCAAAAACTCTTACAGATAGAATCCATTTACAAGATCCAAGAAACGTAACTGGGGAAAGTCTTAGGATCCCCACTATTAAAGAATTCCAGAAGACTTCTTGAACTTACATTAGTAAAACATAATAAGATCCCAGTAAAATTTTCAAATCTTTGAAAGGCCTATGGTTTCAGTGGTTGAGTAGCATCGCAGTCATAGGAGAGGTCAAGAAATCAATTCCTATGATAACGCCGTTGGGGCATTATAGGGCAGGACTTTACCCCATCTGTAGTTTGATGTGGCCATCAGACCCACCCACCACCACCCCCAACCACCAAACATCAGAAACGGTGGAAAAATACAATTCTCAACCTTTTATAAGTGCCTAACACTCTAAACCATCATTTAAAGCATAATTTTCTATATCAAGCTGGGGAATTAAAGCCTTCTCATAGGATTTTTCTTCTTAGTTGTTAGTATTTTCAATGTATTCACCTTCATGCTTCAATGCCTTACCATGCACATGTCTGTCATACCATTATGATATTCACATTACGTTATAGCCCAAATCCATATTAATGATGGTTACAGCAAATACTATTACACTATGTCCAGGAACAAGGGATATAAAGAACACCAAATTATTTCAATTTTACTGAGTTTCATCCAACCTGAATATAACTTACACATAAAAGATATATACATGATAAAAACTAATTAGATGTCAACCACAACTAACTTGTTTATACTAAGATGCCTCTGACAATCTAAGGCAATGCAAACCTATTTAAAAACTACTAAATCTATGAAAGAATTGTGTGTGGCATACCTACTGATGAAAGAAAATCTAAGCTAAAACTTCATCAAAATGATAATTATATATTGCCTCACAAAAACCACGCATTTAATTTTATAAGGAAAAGAACACTTGGAGAATGTCTATGTTCTGTTAACTTTCCTACATATCCAACAACCAACATGGGCAACCATCAGTCCATGGCAAATAGGAGAATTGGAACCATATTTCAGCACGCTTTTTTTCTACATAGCATTGACAAGAATGCCTGTTTTACATTTGAACAATATTGTGCAAAGTGCAAACCTTGCTTGATTCTATTCTGAATACATGTGTCTAAGCTCCATTTAAGGGTTGTCAAGCATATCATTTTATTCAAAAAGAAATTGCCAACAATGGAACAGAACTGCAGCAGCCAAGGAATATGTTTAGAAGAACATTCAATTTTGATTTGAAGACTTTAAAAATCTTTTGTTTTTTTTTTAAAAAAAAAAAAAAAAAAAAACATGTTTTCACAGTGCTAGAAATGTATTAAGCAACAGGTTAGAGAAGGGAGTTTAAAGTTTTTCTTTGCACATCACCTATGCTCTAGAGATGGATCTTGCAAAGGTGATACAGAACCTAAAGTTAAAAATCCAAACATCTAAAATAGCATAATGACTTGGCAAGTAAAATAAGAGACTTGTACCTAAGAGAATGAAAATCAAGATGAATGTGAGCTTCATCTGAAGATACTTGAGATTTAAGTGCCATTAGAATAGCTTGCTGCTTAGCATTTTCAACTTGGGCCTCTACCCATTGTCTTTCACTTGTTCCAAATCTGTCACAACATTAAACAGCCAATAAACCTTTTGAAATCAGACAATCACACCAAGAGAGATGGGGATAGGGGAAGTATACGAAGAAGAATAAGAAGAAAGATTAAAAAGCTAGAAGGTGGAAAACTCAAGCTTCACATATCAGAAACACTGTAATAACAAGGAAGCTTCTTGATAGTAGTAAATCATAAAATTTTAAAAACCACTCTACTCCTAGTTTCTTCTGAAAGATTAAGCACATCATGTAATATCTCTATTGTCCTGACAAAAAGTTGGAACTGTGTCCCATGAAATCAAAAACTCCTCCAGTACACTATTAAAGTGATGCAAGGAGCGCGAAGACAATTTTAATTTTATTTAGTTTTGTTTAAAATTAGAATTCAATTGCATTTTTACTATTGGTCCATTAAATTTTTCCAATGGCTTGGTAAAAACTCCAGCCAACCCTAGGTGCTGATTCCTAGATTTTATATCCCCACTTGGTGTTGACTCCAAGCAACCCAATGTGTTGACTCTTAGGTTTAATTTTTATCAAATTTCTTTTGGAGTTTCATTCTACATCAGTTTTGGTATAAGAGCTCAGTGTTCTACATCAATTTTTGGTACAAGAGAATGTTGTTCTACATCATATCATTTATACCAATAAAAAGGCAAGAAATAATATTTAGTAGGGTGGAAAAAGGAACAAGTACTCTGGAATGTTCTTTGGACATAAATCACATACATAGAACGAAGCCGCTGCAATTCAGATACACGTTGATGTTGCGATTTTTCCAAATCTGCTGCATTGTCAAAACAAATTACTTTAGCGTACAATAGATAGTAACCTAGCATATTTAATGACAATGTAAGTCCATATTAAAAACGTGTATTTATCCAAAACTATCAAGAAAAATGCATATAAGTCATGGCAATTAAGATACACAATGATGATAGGATTTTTCTAAAAGGGGAAAAATGCAAAGCTAAATACATAAGATCACCGGTTTTCCCCCTTTGTTAAACATTTGCTATGCACAGAGAAAAACAAAGGTTCCTTTAAAATTAACAAGCAAAGTTAGAACTTAGAATCACAATTGATAACATGCAGACTAAGTTGCAGCATGTAAACCATGTACTTTGATTTAAGTATTCATAACTCCATTCAATGAGTCATTATTTCATAAAAAGACATAAAATAAAATCTTCTAGCGGAAATAACCTACTGTTCCATCCAAGGCCTTAAATGAAGAATAAATCATCTCTGGAATTATGATCAAGTGAGGTAAAACAAGCTTACAACGCAGTACATGCATAAGCAATACTCAATTTTTTCTTTCTAAGTAAATGTAAATAGATAGAAAGATAGATAGATAGCACTAATTTAATTTTAAACACCACAACCCTATCACAAGCATGGTCAACTTGAAATCTAATCCCAATCATTCTCACCAGTTTCACACAATAAATATTCCAACATTACATAGAGAAGATACATGTATAAATATAACTGACGATTAATATATGTTAGTATTGTCCTTTTTTCTTTAGGTCTCAACATCTTTACTTTTTCTTCATGTGGGACTTCCATTCACACGTGTATATCAACAATCTCCCCCTCAAATAACGTACAAAATATGTTATTATTGTTCAACAATATAGGCTTTTTTTTTTTATAAAAAAATATAGGGTTTTTTCTTTTCTTTTCATTTTGTAAGAGGATTTGACATTTCATCTTTGCAAGCAAATATGAAAAATACATAACAGATTAATATCTCATGAAACTAAACAAATTTTAGCTCTCTCTAGTTTCGCACAATAAATTTTAGAAAGGTTCCCTACGTTATCAAAAAAAAAAAAAATATATATATATATATATGTATATTATTGTTCAGCAATAAAGGATTTTTCATTTTATAAGAGAATTTGAAATTTCATCTTTGCAAGAAAATAGTTTTTGTACACATGCATGCATGCATGGCCAAATTTCCATCCAATCAAGATGATATACATTGGACAATCAACAATAGATAACTGAAAATGCAAACAAATCTAGATATATTTAATCAAAAGTATAGCATGCACACAGGGAAAAGTCAAAAAACATAAGCCATAGAAGCAACAGTGAAGGATACCTCGTATAAAGATATTTGAGATGTCATCAAGACTCACCCAAGAACATTTGGATTTTCCCTCCTCAGCAACTAATCGGAAAGGACCCTGATAATAGTCATATAATAAGTTCATACAAATATGTAACATCCAAAATATTATACTAAGTGCATACAAACAGGATAAAACCCTAAACTACTGTACTGCACAAAGAATACAGAATGTGACAGAGGGATTGATTGTGGAGAAAGGTTACAGATAGGAAGTTATGGTGTTGAATGGGGTCAATGGTGTTCAGAGTTAGTAGTGGGTTCTTGTGATATTGGGAATATGGAAGTATGTAGGGGGTGGATAGGGTTTGTTCTCTAAATTTGTTCAATATTAGGTAGGAGATGGTTCTTGAATTTGATTTTGGCATGACCTTTAGTGTGGATATATGTCGTTGAAAGTTGCTTACTTAGAATTTTTTCACATTACAGTGGACAAGAATGCGACAGTGGCAAATTATTTGGATATTTCAACCGGGCACATTATTTTGGTTACCTATGTTCATTGGACCAGTTCAGAATTGAGAATCGGAGCCTTGGGTTTCGTTTTTAGATTTTTTGTTTAAAACTAAAGCAAATAGGAGAGAAAGCATACTTCTTACATGTGTAAACGTAATGGAGAAACTGCTTAAGTCCATTGTATGGATATGTGGCAGCTTGACCTCATCAAGCCAAGGCCAGCCTCAAATGACGTGGCATAGTGGTACATTAGTGTCTCATAACTTCTTAAGTCCCACAAGTATTTTGTTAAACCCAAGCCATTATAATGAACAATATCCAATAAGGTTGTTATGGTGGGTGACGGACAGCTGTAAACCATACTTCACCTTAAAATGCATACTAGGCCAAATCGGTTGTAACAGGAAAAAACATGAATTATGATGCCCAGATCATTTATGATGCGAAAAATATTGGATTTTTTCATGGTTAACCACTTTTCCTTCTCCAAGAAACTGCTCCACTCTACTCAGTTCAAGCCTTAAATTTGAACCGTGGCATCTATTTCTTCACACACTAGACATAACAACTGGTTTTTGTTAAGTAAGGAATTCCATTAGAAAGCGCAAAAAGGGGCGCAACCCTATTACACAGGGAGTAAACAACTTGGTGCAGATTTTTTCTATCAATAATATTTTTTATTTATCAAAAAAGAAAAAAAGCACAGGGAGTATGCAAAGATAGAGCCAAAAAATAAAAGAAAAGAAAGATTACTATGGTATCATCTAAAATTCAGGTCAGCTAGAAAATCCACAAGATTCCACATGGAAAAATAAGTAAAAATCATAGTCCACTCACACATACATTTAAGGAAAATAATTTCAGTTGCACTGATGATAGCTCCTTTCCTTCAAAAGTGCCATTTTGGAGCACATCTTGGAACAAGTGATTTCACTTGTTCTCAAAGTAAAGGATTTCGCATCCACCTTGAAACTCGCAACCTTCCCCAAACTCGGGGACAAGGCCGATGGAGCTCCTTAGAAGGAATACCATTCGCCACAATATGGGAATAGGTGGGGTTAGGAAGTGGATTTGTAGTTTGTTTGAAACTGGTCAATGTTTGAGTAGGTATGTGGTGGGATGATGTGGGTGGCAGAATGATGCTAGGTTGTGGGGGTATGATTTGGGGTGGTTGCAATGAATATTGGATTGAAGGGTGCTCATGAAAGGGGGGGGTGGGGGGTGGGGTGGGGGGTGTTGCCGGTGATGAGATATTAGGTTGGGGTTCTGTATAGGTGGTGGAGGTCGGAGCAAAACAGGCGGTTGAGGTGGTGTGGAGAGGGAGGAAGGAGGGGGAGGGAAAAAGGGAGTCATATCAAATTGAGGGATATGAGATTGTCACAAACATGTTACACATATTATTTGATTAGCAAATATTAGAGCAAAATAATAATAATAATAATAATAATAGTAACAGTTCTTTCTACATACCGTGTCCAATTGCTTAGCAAACCACTGATTTAGCTCCTTCATACAAGATGAATCTCCAAGTAAGTATGGATGAAAGTCAGAGTACGCCAAATAGATGCCATCCTCTGCATGATATATAATACTATAATCTCATCAAAAGGAAAAAGTAGGGCAAACATTGTGATAAAGCATTGAGAAGCCAATTTCATTTTAATTTATTTTATATATTTAGAAGTGTCAAGGACCTTAGGTGGATTTGGTCAAGATGAAAAATGTGCAGCTAAAACCAACTAGTTTATTGATTATAATAAGTTTGAAACCCCAAACAAAACACAAGCTATGGAATCGACCAACCCACCAGGCCAATTAGTTAAGTATAATGTAAATTAAAGTTTCCACCAAAAACAAAAAAGAGAAGAAAAAAAATTTGAAAGTAAAGAATGCGCTGGATTTTGGCTGATCAGGCCTAAACCAAACCCAAATATGATCAAGCAACCTTTTTGACAAAAGGGTCAACAAACTCATTAGATCTGAAATTCGGGAATCTGGATCAAATATTTCACATGTTTGATGGGGAATACTGAAAATGAAAAGGAACTAAACAATGAAGTCACTTTCAAAATTTCAAATGGCCAATGAAAGTATGAGTGCAAGGGATGGAAATGAAAACATTACCATCACCAGAATGATAATGAGCCAACTCCTGTGCTGTAGCAGCAATCCTTCCAAGAACTGCATTCATCTAAGTCACAATTAAAGAATTCAAATTAACTTCTAAAATGTTCAAGCATAAAAAATATTGCCAAAAGTATTTTTCTCTTTAAAGAAATGAAAACGGATTTCATCCACATAAAGAGGAGATGAAATGTAACTATGACGTACTGATTTTTCTATAAAAACTATTCCTTTGCCATGCTACAGAAATAAACAAATTCACAAAAGTGCAAAAATCTTTCAACCAGGAGCAGTCACAGGTCATGCAAACCAGAAATAGAAAAATTAAAGGAATATAACATTAAAATGTATATTATAAAAAACAAGAAAAATAATGAAGAGAAAGGACCATACAATCTTCCACAGCTAATTTCCCCTATGATATGGTTTACTCAACCACCTGTTGATACTACCACTGACCCTTTGAAATTGAGAGCTTCAGTATTTTGTTGTAAAATCTAGCAACTTCTACCAACCATTGGGGAAGAACAGCACTTTCTGTTGGGGTTTAACAACTTCTTCAGTTATGAAGTTTCATTCACAGGCACCAAAAAACACCATATCTTCCCAAATGTGCCACCTCAAATTTGTTATTGATGGCATAAGCTTGTAAACTTGTTATATTAACATAATTCCACAAGATTCAGGTAAGGTTTTGCAGCATTAACCAGCACTGGTACATATCCATGCATATCAGATTGGAATCTAGACCAGATAAATCTTAGCATGTATATCATGTTACCTTTAAGATTATAGCTGATATATATAGAAACGTATACCACATTGAAAATTCCACTACAGAATGCACTTATTTAAGCAAATGAGTAGGATAGTCGCAATTATTGCCCACAATATGTACAGACACCATTTTTAAATACTATGCTTTGCAGCCTTGTCAAGAAACTGAAAAAGCCATTCCATATTCAGAATTGATCAAATTTGCACAGTTTATATCAAAACTATCATAAAAGTGAATGAGTTTAATATATATTCAATTTATCATAGCTTATGTACCTCTAAATTTCTCGCTGAAAGGCTATCATCTAGTTCTGTAAGGTGTCCATTGACAGTAGATGTTGCAGCAACTCGTGCCCGTCTCCCTTGGATTAAAGTCGAAGCCTGGCCAGTGAGCATATCAAATTGAGACTGCAGATGCCTAAGTTGTTTCTGCAACTCTAAAGCTTCAGCTTTATATGCCAAAGTTGCATCCCTAGAGAAAAAAAAAAAAAACATTTTTTTTCAAAAAAATTAACAGCATTAGAAGCCAAATACTAGAATCATCACTAAACCAAACAAATTCACCTTCAAAAATGATGCAAGACAAACCAGAATATTGAACAATAAATAAAAGAACAGGGAAATAAAGGGATATGACCTAGGAGTCGGCACCTAAGCCTTGCTTGGAGTCAGCACCTAGGGTTGGACTCGAGTTGACACCAGGCCATTGGAATAAATCCAAGAAGAAACTTTTCATTCATCAAAATACAGTCTACTTGTCCATAGGACTACAATGCTCTTATATAGGAATACTAAACCCTAATTCTAAATTGACATATGAAACCCTAATTCTAATGGTCTTGGACCCAATCATTGAATTATAAAAATAACCTTGACTTTAAATAAAAATACTAATAAACCTAAATACTAGGACCTAAAATACAATTGACCAATAAAATACAATTGACTTGTAAATAATACTAAATTAAAATAATTATCTCTTTGAACCTTCCTCATCAAAAAACATACCAGCAATACGACAGCAAAAAAAAATTTCATCATGAGCTTAGATAGAGGATTAGTCATAAGTTAATAGAAAAATCACTACCAAGTGCCAATCCCACCTAAGTGAGGTTTGGATAAGGTCCTACCCTTCAGCACTTTTTGCATTAAGTGACCACACAAAATGTGTCATGTCATAATGAGCCTAACACTATGTTTAGTTAATAAAATAAAATGAAAATCAAATACAACCCAGAAGATAATCATTGAATTCAGCATCAAATTATAACACAGAGACATATGATACATCCTGATTCCAACTCAATAAAATTTCTACTCCTACAATGAAACTCCCTTTTTATAGTATCCAAAATTTTGGACACAAACAAAACCTTGCCTGCATTAATTCCATCAACAGATTAAAATCTGACAAATAAAGTATCAAACACTATGAGCATACCTTAATCCTTCATGCCAAAAGGTAATTTATAAACCCAACAAATCCTTTTCACACATTACCTCTGTTTCATCTCTAAAGCAACACTCTAGATGTGATGCTAAGAAGTACTTCAACATGAAAAGTTTTTTTTTTTTAACTTTAAAAGCCTTGTCTCAAACAAATTAGATAAGTTAAAAAAGACACGCAACATGCACATTTAACCGAAAGGGAAGCTCTGCAAAGACATGTATACCACAACCACTATAATGCATATTTCAACCCCAAGATATAGATATGTTTGATGCCTCATATTTCATAGATTCATAACCTTCCTTTTATTGGTAAGTTACACACGCACCCAGTGAATTTTGCTCAATAGTGAAAAAAATATGAATGTGTGATGACAATATAAATTATATTACCGTATGTCTTTCAATCCTTCTTCAGCGCCAAAAAGTGCCTCTTGATTGTCTCTTCTGGCAGAAAAGGCTGAAATGCTATCATAAGCAGAGTCCAGGTCCTCGCCCTATCATATAATCAGTAAAATTCAAGGATTATAAATTGCATTGAGGTTTTCCGATCTGGGTCTAAATTTTCAGTACAACTATAGCTTCGTTGAAACCATTCCTTTATTCATTCTACAACCTTGAGACCACTGAGAAAATTACTTTCCTACCACCTCTTCAAACCCACCTCCATTCCATTCTATACTTCCAAATCCTCACCACTCCAAGAACTAGTTTCATACTTCACTCTCACCAATCCATCTCCAACACAACCACCAAAAGAACTCCAAAACATTGTCGCCATCAATACCCACATACCATATTCATCAAAACAATCAAACCCCACTTTCAAAAAAAGTAAAAACCACATTTCATGATCAAAATTTACATAAACTCGCTCAAAATTAAAGCTTTAACAATAAACCCAAAAATCTCTAACTTGTCCAATTCTTCAAGACAATGAAAACCCATCAAGATTTAGATCCAAAATCATACAAGTTAACTCAAAGCAGGTCATTCACTACTGAAAAGTAAAGGAAATTGATAAAAAGAGGAAGTTTATGTTACCTCCAAGAGCTTCCCTTGTTGCACAAATTGGTCATACCTGGAAACCAGAATTTGGAGAAATTAAAGAAGAAGAAGAAGAAGGTAATGATAATGATAATGATGCAAAGAAATTGGTTGGTTTACTGTGAAAGTTGGGGGAGGGAAAGAACGTTGGAGGGGCGGAGACTGGAGCAGATCCAGTCGAGAATAGGGCGAGCGTCGTCGTATTGAAAAGGCCACTCGAAGCTGTCCGGGTCCAATCCCTCTGCCCCTGAATACCCCAATTCCCCCAGCAACGCGCACACTCGAGCTCCACTCATTCTTTCCTCCTTTGCACACACAAATTCTGACCGAAAGTTTATTCTCTCTCTCTCCTTCAATTTATATATCAATTGTGAGTAGGATCCGCAACTATTTTGCTTCGAATTTGGGGGTTGTTGTTGTTGTTTGTTTGAGGGTGGGATTGTGATTGAGTTTAGAGTTGTGATTATTTATCGGGAAAACAAAGGAGAAAAGAAAAAAAAAAATGCAGGAATATTGGTATGTTTTTCTGAATGGAGTATGATGACTTCACCGTTTATCACGAGTAGGATGAATCCTCAAGGCACACCCGCCATGGATATATTTATGATGGCGAAGAATTGATTTTTTTCTAGCTCTTTGATAAAGTACATCTAAGCAAATGACTTGTGTGCTAACTGCGAAGTATTTGAATTTTTAGTATTAGTAATATTATAGTGATTAGATTTGAAATTTTAATTTTTTATAGTTTCTAATAAACTACTTATTTAGCCTGTCCTATCCATACAACTTTAATACAACTTTAATGTTACATTTCAAGAAGCCTTTCTTTATTATACAACTTTAATACTTTATAGCTAGACTTTTGAAAGGGGGAGAAATATATATAGGAATTGAAAAAATATTTTTGATACTTCATGTGACTATTTGGATGTCAAGGAAAAAGAAGAAGAAAAGGATTGGTCTAGGATTGTATCATGCCATCCTATCTATCTCGGTCGATCCTATTGATTCCGGCATCGATCTTAAGCCCTCAATGATCCTAGTGGTTTTGGAATTGTAATCCTATGATATGAATCCTGATTTTTATTAACTTTATGAAAAAAGTAAGATGTTTTCATTTTCATTTTAACCTGTCCTAGGCATTATGTTTAGTTGCAAGCAAAAGAAAAGAAAGAAGGTAAGGAGAACGAGAAGGAAAGGAGAGGCAATCTTTTGTTTGGTTGAGAAGTAAAAGTGGGAGGGAATGAAAATATAGGGATCTTCCTTCCATACTTTCATCTAGGTCCACCATTTTATCTCCTCTTAAATTGGTAGGAAATGGATAGAAAAAAAATAGTTCATTATGCTTTGCTTTCACCTTTTCTCTCTTATTTCTTTTACTCATCATCTCAATATCAATTTTAATATGATATCAAATTATGGGTCATTACAATTTTATATTTTCCTCCAAAACCATAGTCCATAGCTCTCTAGCAATAACATAATGAAGAATCAAATGATTGGTAGTCTCTCCTCTCGTTTTGCACATACAACATCAATCTACCACAATAATATACCATTTCCTCAAATTATCCATAAGCCTTGATTCATAAAAAAATAGTTCATTATGCCATCCTGATTCATAAGCCTCAAGGTTTTGGATGTGAAGCCAAAACTTGACCCATATAATCCTCGACTAAATCCATTAGCCTAGTTGAGTTAAAATAAAAGTTTTGAGGGCACCGCAATTTCGTCAAGTGATTGTAAGCCTTGATTCTTCCACATACCAATGAGCTCTCTTCTTTCTTAGAGCATGTTGATTTCTTGCTAAAAGGTTGAAAGTGTCTTTTCCACCCCTTAACCATCAGGGAGGTTAAGCGAGTAAGGCAGGGCATCAAATGCTTATATGATCTTTTGAAAGATATGGCATAAGAAACGGAGGTGTGGAAGCTGGAGTCATCGAAGCAATCAATGGTGGCGGAAGGGGAAATTTATTTTTGGTTTTGTTGTTTTTAATCTTTGCAGTGATTTTTTTTTTTTTGCAGTGTTGTAGACACAAATTGATATATAAATTATATATATATATATATATATATATATATATATATATATATATATATATATATATATTTTTTTTTTTTTTTTTTTCTTTTTTTTGTGTTTGTGAACAAATTGATATATAACTTTGGCTAGATCTGAAAGAAAAAATTTAATTTATGTGTTTTTTTGCCAAATTAAATTTTATGTTCTTCCCCAAATCAATTTCATAAAATTTTTTTTGTAATTTTATTTTATTTTTCAGTATTTTTTTGTTTTAAATGCAATTGATTAATTTTTAATTTAAAATTTCTGAATTGAATTAAATAATAATAAAAAAAATTTGATTTGGATGGTTTATGAGGCATGTATGATGCTCAGTAAGCACTATAGTGGTCCAAGTAGGAGCTTAACAGAGGGGGCTCTAACAGAGATGAACAGAAGAGTTCATTTGACAGCTAAACAGACTTATAGGACTCAAATGAAAATTTTTAAAATTAAGAGGTCAAAAATTGACTTGAGTCTCTTTTGAAATTACCTTTTAAGGGCTAAAAATTCACTGCTTTATGATGATATCTAAGAGGCTACTATATTCTATTTTGTAATACATGCATGAGTTATTGATTTTGTTATACATGGAATTTGGGTTAAAATTCAAATTGCATCATCTAATTTTGGACTAGTTATCATTTTGACTAAAATGAACTGTACACCCTTTAAGTTTGGCCAGTTTTGATTTTGTTCCCAAATGTTTAAAAGTTTTTATCTACTCCCTCTTAGTTTGGTTCTATTTGGTTTTAGACTCTCCCGTCCAAAAAAGGTTAGCCCCTAACACATGCCTGACACATGTGCTAATTAGCCCTATAAAATCATATCATGTGTAAATTGAATTAAAAAAATAGAAAATAATTTCTTTCAAATATAAAAGTGTCATAAAAATTAAAAAATATTTAAACTTTATTTTATTTTATTTTATTTTTTATCCATTTTTTTTCCTTTTTTCCATTTTTTCATTTAACTTTCTTTCTCTCTCTCCTCTCAAATTTATCCAGATCTCATCCCCTCATCTCCCTTGCTTGGATCGGACCAAGCCCTCCATGGTGAAGGTCCTCAACGCCCATCTCTCTCTCTCCTTTGCAAATATGCCTCTCTCTCTCTCTCTCTCTCTCACAGATTTGATAGTGGTGGTTTAGTGGTACATGGATTTGCCAATGGATGGGTTTGGTAGATTGGTGATTTCGTTTAGATGAAGATGCTAGTTTAGTTGATTTTGTGTGGGTAGAGGTTGGGGTTGTTTGTGCTAGTACGGATATTGCTTGTATTTAGAAACAAAAGCATATCCAAATTGTTTGAATTATTGATTGACTGCTATTTTTCTCTTTACAAGTTACCAATTTTATCATAATTAGGTGAAAGCAAATCAGTTTCCAACAGCAGATGGGATTAGCTATCTTGAAACCAAACATTTGCTTCTATTTATCCTTATCTATTTAATAACACTAGTCGCTAACCCGTGTTATGCACGAAAAGTTTGACATTTTTTATTTTTATTTTTTCATTTAGGATGCATATTTAATTCATAAGTATTAATAACTAAATGTTAAATTACAAATTACACTATTTAATTTTGACATGTTTTCATTTTCGTTATTATAGTTTCAACTTTTTTATTTATTTTTTGTTGTTTATGTTACATTTATTTTCAATGTGGTTCTTTTATCCATATCGTATTGTTAAAACCTTAAAAATGAAGTAATTTTGCTATTGGAAATTAATAGTGTTTATTGGCATAGTTTGGACGGAGATGGACAAAAGGGCTACATTAAAAACATATGTAAGTTAAAGGACTAAAATTAAAATATTGTAGTTCAATTGGTACTTTCTAGTGTTTTCAATTGAGACATTTAAGATCCAAATCCCCTTCCTCAACTATTGACTTATAAAAAAAAAAACTATAGGGATGAAAATTAAAACATGTCAAAGTTAGAGGATATAATTTGTAATTTACCATAGAAAAATAAGAAGCCTCTCATAGTCCCATTCATCCAAAGGCCAAAATAATAATAATAATAATAAAGTATGTTTTATAATACCAAATTGATATCTAAATACGAATTTCTTCATCTAAGAGAAACTAAATTTGTTGTCTACATTTATTATACTTCTTCATGTGTTCTGGCTTATACGAAGTAAGATTATAAAAAATATGTATTAATACTTTGTAGCAATAAGATTATGAAAAAAATGCATTAGAGACATGAAAATAGAAAAACTAAATTTGTAAAGATTTAAAAACTTATCATTATATTCATATGTGTTTCGTTTTCTGTATAGTTCTCTCTTCAAGACTTTTAGCATGAAAATGTTTGTTGGATATTGAATTGTTCATTCGGAGATTAGTTTACAACTTTAAAAGACTGGCGCATGAAGCTTCCCCATAAGTGAAACTTTAAAGTCCAATACAGATACTTGAGTTGTGTGCATAATTTTCTCTTTGTACTCCCCAACATATATTTTGTTTGTTATATATATATGATCCTAGTAAGCACTTGTTGATGATCTAATCAGATGGAAAACTAACGTAAAGACCAAGACTCCTTAAAACAAAAGGTAAAGACCAAGTCAGGTCACTACTCACTAGCTCAGTATACAATCGTGCATATCAATTGTGGTGAAACCGTGAAAGACCATAACAAAACACAAGTGAATAAAACGTAAGGCCTGAATATAAGCTATGACTTTAACCAAACATTTGATGAGCAACACTACACGCCCCAGAACGTAACTTAGCGGAGCCCGTTATAGCAAAACTCAGTCCAAATTAACCAAAGATTGTAGAAAACTCAGGCACTCTTGGATCCATATCTGATTAGTAAGATACCACATAATGGGTAAGAGAAATGAAACAAAACAATCAAATAGCTCAACAATACCAAAGAAATGTGTATAGAAAACCGACCTAAGAGGATTTTTAGGCTTTTCTTGAATGGGTATTCATTGTCGGTGATAATTCTAGAAAATATGCAATGGATTCAGGTTTGGAACCGGATTGAGCATTTTATCATTTTAAGATGTGGGTGAGTGGGCCTAAGATTGAGGGTATGCAACCAGATGCAATTTGATATCTGAGACTTGGGGTTGCAGTTGAATTCTTAGGTGGGCAAGACTAAAGTTGGTGTGCTTGGAGGAGTAATCGTGCGTTTATGAAACAAAGAAATAGGCCGGCAAGGCAAACAAAAAGAAAGAAAGATGATGACAAACAACATAAACTGAGAAAAGGGAAGAAAAAAAAAAGGTAAACGCAAAATAGGCTAGTGGAGAAGATGGAGAGGGCGGCAGCGACCTCCCATGGAGGTGAAGTAGGAGAGGGGGTACTGCACCGCGGGTCAAAGAGAAGTTGGGAGAAAGAAAACAGAAAAAGTTTCGGGAAAAAAAGTAGTGAAAATTAAGGTTAAAAACTTATTAAAATAATAAGTATTGATGTGTAAAATTGTCAGGATTCAAAAGCTGATGTGTCAAGATTTCATGAAGTCAACTAAAAGAAAAAAAAACTTTGGTTTTACATTATAGTATAAATGTATTGTGCTAATTACAGAATTATCTATTTTTTTTTTTAGATACAAGCAATTGACAAAAAATTCCAATACCAAATCCAATTACCATATTTTTTTACAGATTTTGAATTTTTTTGTTTTTTTTATTCAATGTGGGACAATGAAGAAGTTTTCTCACAATACAACAAGTCTCACATTGGAAAAACAACAATTCTTCAAATAGCAAATACTATTTATAACTACATCAAAATACAAAATTAATTAGCATATTAAAATTTGAAGATTTAAAATTTAAATTAGAACATTCAAATTTTAAACCCATACATAAGTCAAATAAAGTAAGTTCTTACCATAAATCTAATACAATACTATTTTTGACTAACCATATTATCAAATAAACATAAAACGTTCTTCTATGATTTAAATATGATTATTTTGTAATTTTAATATGTTTAGTTACATTTTTTTTTCTCTAAATATAAGATGTGAAAACTCATATAAAAGTTTTAAAATTTGTTTTACATATATTTTTAACTAAATATTATTAGTTAAATTTGTTATATATATTTTATTAATTTATATAATTTAAAGATTATTAATTAAATTATTTATGACACACCGGTTCGACCATTGGTCGGACCAGTGATATGGGAACCACTCCCCTTTCCGGTTCTCTCCCGGGTTCGATTTTTTAAAACCATGTATATTAGTACTTTCCATGTGGGTTTGGTATTAAAAAATTAGGCTTGTCCATGATGATACATGTATATTTATATGTCCCCTTCTTCTTTTAGAAAGTTAAAAAATGATAAAAGACATGTCATGTCTTTAATAAATATGATGATGATGATGAAAACCAAACCATGATACTTAAATTTGCATGGATTAATCTTGAGGGCTTTTGTTTAATAATCTATTTATTTAAAGTATTTTGCTAAAAAACATTGTTTTAAAATTATTGAGCAATTTAGCCTTTTGTTGAACTTGTCTCTTCAAGAAACGAGTTCCTAGGGAAAATCTCTTACGTGACACTTTAAAAAAAACAAAAAACAAATTAGTGTGATTGAAGAGACGAGTTCCACCAAAATCATTTCTTCAAGAGACGAGTTCCACTAAATTTACCGCTGAGAAGTTTGGTCAAAATTTATTGCGCCGTACATATATTAAAGTGAAAACCTCTCTTTTTACTTTTCTAAGCAAAGTCGTGTAATTGTTTTTCAACATTTCGCCCATTTCATTTTCTCTCTCTTAAACCTGACCCCATATTCTTGTTTTTCTTCATCTTCTTCACTTTTCCAACATTATTGATCTATAAAAAAATAAATATTACAAATTTTGTCAAGTATACTTAGTTTAAATATAACAATTATTTTCTTAGATCTACCTGAGGTATGTATTTGATCTATTTGATTTATTTTGTCAAGAAGTTGTACTATAATTTTTTGGTTTATATGTTGTTTAAAGTTATTAGCTTATAAAAAGTCAACAATGGTCTTGATTTTGATTTATTTTTCTTTTGTGGGTGTTGAACATTTATTTTATTCCTTTGCTAAACATGAAGCATCTCTCTATTCCTCTATTCCTTGCATAACGTGAAGCATAATGTGCCCTTCAATGACATTGACAACCTTTTGCAGTAAATTTATCATAACTAGTCGATGTCCCGTGCAATGTAGGTGCATTTTGAAATATTTTGTAAGAAATTATTTAATGGCGCATGATAATACTTATTATATATTATAAAATTTAGATAATCATCTTCAATTATATTGCATGTAATAAGAAATAGAGAAAAGACAAATTGTTAAAATTAATATAATTAAGAATCAAACCATTGCTTGAGTGAGTGAATTGATGAATATTTAATTAATTCCTCTAACTCTAACTTAAGCACATTTTTATTATTTTTTTTTAAATATATTCTTGATTGTGATTTACCTTCACCACACCACACCACCGGTCCATCACCAATATGATAAGCACATGGCCGGACTCTGGCCAAACATTAATAGACTCACATCCTACAAGAGTCCATGGCCATGTGTGGTATTAGGAAAAGGAGTGGTGGGTGTTGCCTAATGTTTCCCTTATGACAGTTTTGTTACAGTCTCTGACTCTCTTGTATTTTGGTTCAAGACACTAAGCAAATAGATCTCGTGTGTTTTATGTTTGGTTCCCGAGAAGGTAAAAGAAAAAAAAAAAATGTGCGAATTGAGGGTTTTTTTTTATTCATTTTATTCTTTTTCTTTAAAATTTCGGAAGATTTGGTTGTTTTGTCATTAAGATGATTTTTTTTTTTTTTTAATAATAATTAAGGGTGCATTTGTTTCTCCATAAAATGATTTCAAAAAGAAATTTTCCGAAAATATTTTGAACTTACCTGAAAATTTGGTCACGGAAAATAACCTACTTTGACAATAAAATGAAAATACCCACAAGAGTTAAGGACCAAAAACATATTTAAGCCTAACAAATAAAAGCGGCCTTGCAAGACTTTTCATCATGTTATGCATACAATTGTTTTTTTACATGTCATAATAATTTGTTTTTCTTTGCTTTTTTGCTGAGAAACATTTATAGTTCAGATTAAATTAGATTTCCACCTCAAAACAGAAAAGAAGAAAGAGGAAGGCCTATGCTGCTACAGTAATGGCAGCTCCAGCCGCAGCCTGGCTAAAGCAATGACACCAGCAGCAATAGAGTGAAAGAATAATCCAAGAAAATTGTACCAACTTACTCCTTTTCTCTATTTAGGTATACACAGTCCTGTCAGTCACTTTCACTATGCGAAAAGTATCTTTGAGCATCAAATGGTTGCTTCCAGGAGTTCGTATCATGTAACTCAGAAGCAGCTCCTCCATTCATAGGTGCGAATGCTGTGATACAAAGAACATAAAAAAGAGCATGAACATTACACCAAAAACATCACAATTCCTGATGATCAAGTCAAAAAGAAAATGAAAAAGAAAATGTGCAAAATGAGTAAAGGCCCAATTCATCTAGGATGCTTTTAATTGTCACATCTTAATGAAGTCTTTCCTCTTCGTTTTACATATCATTTGAATCTAGCTTGTTTTTAATGGCAGCTATGATGGGCCTATATCCTGAAAAATGTAAGTTAGGTGATGTGTTAGATCACTGTCGAGGTTTCATGAACATGTCGTTTCAATATTGATGCCAACAGAATTGTCAAGAGGAAACCAACTTTCATTTTTATATGCTTATTATGTTATTTCCAGCATTTTATTATTACTTTAGAATAATTGTAAAAATCCCTATAATGAAGTAGTAGGTTGTTATGGGATTCAATTAGGATATTTTGAGATGGTGTATTCTGTTAGATGATTGCCATGCCGTGAGGAGTATATAACCCACAAGCTAAAGCTTGTAAAGGGAGCTTTTGAGAATATGAATATTTGAAATCTCTTAAAGTTTCTCTCAGGGGTTTATGCAATTTTGGTTTTATGTAGAATTTAGGTTGCATCATTTGGCATCAGAGCTTAGTTGAGCTTACCTCTGCCATTGAAGTTGTTCTCCACCTTCTTGTTTGTTAGCCATCATCGGTGATCTAGGAAATCCATGGCACCGATGCGTGGAAACAAAAAAAACAAGGAGATAGTCAATGAAGCAGAACCACAAACACAAGATGGAGTTGAATTTGCAAATGAAGAACCCCAAGCTTCGAAGGATTCTGAAATCAAAGCCTTGATGAAGGAGAGAGATGCACTTACCGAAGCTTTGAAGAAACAACAGCTTTGCAATCGTGTAGGGGAAACCGATCTCGACGATGGGTTCGAAAATCATTTTGCCAAACGGGATCATCGATGGCAAGAATGGGAGAACCACCAAATTTGGTTCACGACGCATGACAGAACCGTCATGCCATCTATTTACCATGCCAGGACCTCAATTCACACAAAACCCTCGAGCATATCATCAGAGATCCCACCGAGAAGATGATTATGAGAGAGACCTGGGCTTGGAACACGATCGTGGATTAAGCCACGTGCCTCCACGTGTGCCTAACTTGGGCCATCTAAATTCGTGTTCCTTTGGGCATTTCAAGAATTTTGGGCGAGGCCCAATTTCAGGCCCAAATCCGGAAGGAAAACGACAATTGGGATTTGAACAAACAAATCCATTGGGGTTTGATCGAGCTCCATACCCATCGGATCGAACTCCATACCCATTAGGCCAAGATCACGAGACTCTCAGCTTTGATCGCGCACTACGAGATCTTGATTGCGTGCCACCGGGTTTCGATCGCTCGTTGCTGATCTTCAATCGAGCACCGTCGCCATCGATCTTCGATCGCGCGCTGCTTGAGTTCGAATGAGCACCGCCTGGCGGCAACCATGCACTGGGTTTTGATTGCGCACCTTCAGGCTACGATCTAGCACCTCCACTGTTTGACCGAGAGTTTCCTCAAACACTTGTGGGTCATGACAGCCTTGCACCTCCACCGTTTGACCAAGAACACCATTAGAGAGATCAGATAGAAGGAGACTACGAGGGAGACTGAGGTTTTGACCATCCTCGTGGACTAACCCATAAGCTTCCATGTGCTTCTAATGTGGGTCAACCACGACCCAACCTTTCTTTTGACCCCTTTAGAGGGTTTGGAACAGGCCCTGGCCCAGGACCTGGTTTGGAGAGAAGTCATAACATGGGGTTGGATTGAGCAGCCCCTGGTCAAGATCGCGACACCCACAACTCCAACTGTGAACCTTGGGGTTTCGATTGTGTACCTCGGTACCAACATCAAGGTTATAAGAGTTGTGATTATAAAGAGTATTTGAATTCTGGTAGTCCTATGCCGAAAGCCTATGGTGAGGGTTATGATAAAACTGTGTCTAGTTATAACGAAATTGAAGAAAGTGTAGAACAGCCACCTGTTTATGACATAGAGGTTGAAGATGAAATTGGTGATGACCAAGAAGAAGCCATAACATTGGAAGGTATGCTGCCCTAAAAAACTATGTCTATTAAGTTTGTGCTTGAAAAAATGGATGCTAAAACAAAGATTTTGGAAGTTTCTAAGGAAGAAATGGAGAAACAAAATAGGCTGGCAAGCAAAATCTCTCATGCCACTTGCAGCAGTGAAGACAAGGCTTGTGACTTGTTGATTGAGGGGGGTTGTTGTAGCTTGCACAAGAAAGAGCATCATTATACCTTACGACCAAAGAAGGACACAACCAAATCCAAGCCCATGGTCAAGATGAAGAAGATTATTGGTTTTTTCCCAAATTATTAGTTGGAGGATGAATATTTGTTCAAGGAGAGGGAATTGTGTGTACCAAATTGTTGGTCAAGGCATCAATTTATTCTTGAGCATTGCATTCAAGGGGATATCGGCATAGACAAGTTGCCAACTCACATACAAACCTCCAACTCCTTCAATGCTCGGCACTTGGTTCCTTATGTTTATGGTGAAACTTCTAAGGCTTAACTTGGAGGCCAAGTTCTCAAAGAGGGAGACTATGATGCCAACAGAATGGTCAAGAGGAAACCAACTTTCATTTTTATATGCTTATTATGTTATTCCAGCATTTTATTATTACTTTAGAATAATTGTAAAAATTCCTATAATGAAGTAGCAGGTTGTTAGGGGATTCAGTTAGGATATTTTGAGATGTTATATTATGTTAGATGATTGCCAAGCCATGAGGAGTATATAACCCACGAGCTAAAGCTTGTAAAGGGAGCTTTTGAGAATATGAATATTTGAAATCAAAGAATCACCCTAAAATTGAGTTTCTCTCAGGGGTTTATGCAATTTTAGTTTTATGTAGGGTTTAGGTTGCATCAAATATGCACTAACTTTTTTCAGTGGCAGTGACACCAATTCCTTTAATTGCTCCAATATAAGGAAAGGAGTAGCCCACTATTGCAACAGAAAGCTAAAAAAAATGATTCCCTTTCTAGTCTACGAGATTGTGGGGCAAGTGAATTAAACATAATTTAGTTATCTGAAAGTGTGCAGTGAACAAAAATTGATTTGTTGCAGTTACCCAAGAGAAGTTGACCAGTATGAAGGATTTTCCAACCCTACTACCATAATATGCAACTATCCAAAGATATGTAATTATAGAGTCAGAACCTCCAGAGTGTAGCCCATCAATCACTTTCAATTAATAATGAAACCTAGCTTGATAAAACTTTATGGTAAAATGCTCTTGCACTAGAATTACAACTAACAAAGATTTATAGGAGAAACAAGCATTAAGCCATTCAGCTTGGCATGGTTATTCTAGGAAGAAATCATGTTACTTCAGCCATATAAAGTTTGAATACAGCCTCTTATAAGGTTTGTAACTCAGCACAAAGTGTTCCACCAGGTCAGGCTTGGCTTGAGAGAATACTCCACTGCCTTCTAAAATTAGGTAGTTTGAGTGTTTTGAAATCAATATATCAGCTCAGAAATGATGGAAAAAACATACATGTGCCTGACCTTGATTGGTTTGTTAAGGATCCATAGCCGACTTCAAAGTTTTAAGACTAAAGCTTTGGTTGTCAACATAGAAATGTCGGGCCCTTTTAAGTTCAAGAGCTTTCATTTTTGCTAGCTATAATTTGAAGTACTATGAAATAAATGCATGCCATCTAAATATAAACATGGTTGGCGCGTTATGGCAATCACATTAGAGATTGCTCTTTTCCCCTTTCCCCAGTATTGAATGTACCTGATTTTGATGCTAGACAATGGATGCATGGAATTCCAGGATTCCATCTTTATCTCGTCTATGTTTTAGAACTTAGAAGGCTTGCACAATGGACTCCAACATAACTGGTTGCTAATTTAGAGGAAAGTGCCACCACTAATTTAAAACAATTTGGTGCTGAGTGGCAAATTCTTCCAAAACAGTCAAGGGGCCAAACTTATATTAACCTCAGTTGCATAAAAATGTATTTTGCAAGCCCACCCACACAGTGATAGGTGAGATTGGAGCTTGAGCTCATTTAGACTGAGTTTAAGGTTGGATTGGCTGCTAGCTAAAAAGCTGATAAACAAACCTAGCTCAAGCTGCTCATGCTATTGAGAGCGTTACTTGCTTTTAGTAATGGTCCGCCACCCAAGTCCAAGGAAGGGTAAAACTCAGATACAGTTCCTTAGGTCAAGTACATCAGGTTCCTAATTGAATTTAAATATTCTTGGAAAAGATAACATTGCTTGTGTTTCATTGGTTAATGCAACCATGTGTTTGAATTTAATTGGGGAACCTAATGTACCTAACCTAAGGAATTGTATCTAAGTTTTACCCTCCAAGGAATATGTGAGACCAAAAAACACAATTTTTTTTTTATAAGTAATAAGTTTTATTGATGCCAAAACACACAAGAAGAATGTAAGCAAAAAAAAAAAAAAAAAAAAAAAAAAAACCTCAGACACATGAGCCTACCTTTATCTCTCATTCTTCTCTCCCTGTCATATTCAAACTTATCCCGAATTTGGCTGACCCTTTCCCAATTATCACCTTGCCTGTTCCTCCCGAAACCTTGATCCTGTATAAAAATCCAGTCAATTTGTGTGGTAGTGGCACATGTAGCTAGACATAAATATTAGGTGATCAAAATGTTCACTCTAAGTCAAAGCATATTTCTATCTCAAACATCCATGAGTCTCATAGCATAAATTACAAAACCAGAACTGCACCCTTCTTGCATAAATAGAAGCTTTACTAGAGACTATTGAGCATAAAAGAAAATAGTCATACTGGAGACTGAGATTCTTCATTTTTCCTATTTTGAACGATTTCTCCCAATAAAATCGGAGAATGTTATTAAAGGAAACAGCCATTTACATTACCATACAGCAGAAAAAAACGTTACTTTCAAGCAGCAAATGAACCTTCTTGCAGCAATTTCACCAAATGAAGTCATGACTAATAATTAATTTTTTTGTTCTTTTGAATGAATGACTAATAACCATTTGTTTCTTTCTTCTCATATAGGGGTGTTTCAAACGAATCAGCAAAATCACTAGCAAAAAAAAAATGCTCTCAATTTCAATAATAAACATAGTAGTTCTTCATTTTTAATTAGTTGGCTAAAATCATGGTATATTTATCATCGCTATTATTCACAGTGATTAACCAAAAGATAAATAAGTAAATTAAGGCTATGAGAGGCCATAGTCATGAACCTATTGGTATGACTCCCATTCCCAGTGAGGGATTTCAATAAATAGATTTCTGCAACTATCAATTTACATTAATATGATGCACCAGTTTGTGTCACAAAATGTAAATCATGCAGCTTCATTTCCATTGAACTTTTGTTGGAATATGAAGAATGAAGAGGAAGTTGAGTAGTATTGAAGTGGGTATAAACAAGGTGCATCCTCGAAGACATTTAGCCTATTAGCTATATATGAAAACATCCTTTGAAGTAAGCCAATCTTAAAGCTCTTATTCTTAACTCTCATCAGCTAGCATAAATGAAGCATGTTTCTATAGTAGTGTACATCAGCCCAATCTTGAAAGTTGAGTAAAACAGACATAATAAGCCAATTCAAACCCATACCTTCATTGGCTCAGCAGCTGATAGTCTGGTCCTGAAACACAATAATAAAATTGAGTGTCCATTGTCAACAATCAACATCACATACTCTTAGTTACTAGGATACCTGTAAGGGGAAAAATCATGATGATCATCTTGGGCGGAATCGTAGTTAGCATGATCTTGTGCAATTTTGTTGGAGTAGCCTTCATCCCAATACAACCTCTCCCAATTTTCTCGAAGCTCCCCATATAGTTGCATGTACTTGGTGCACCACGGCTCATGCTCCTTTTACAATCAAGATCAAGATTAAGATTAGCATAAAGTGAAAAAGTGGAGATAACAAGGGTGAAAAAGTGGACAGACCGATTCCTTGAGGACGAGGCGAGTGCGACGCATGAACTGCTCTCGTAGCTGCTTCCGGCGCTTGTTGGGGATGTTGTCCCTTGGGATCACGAACCGCTCACGTGGAGGCACGTGATCGCCGATCTCGTGTATTTCACCGTCCACTATCCACCACTCCGACTTCTTCTCCTCCCCCGCCTTCTTTACTAGAGTCGGCCGTCTAGGCCTCCTTGATGGGCCTGTGTCAGTCCGGGCCCACCGGAGTTGCTGGGAAAGGCATGGGGCTAAGGCCTGAACTCGTTTGGTGAGGGAGAGCATGGATTGCGACTTGCGAGCGAGGCTTTTCCTTTCTGATTCTATATGCTTTGGAAACAACCAACAAGTGTAGTGTAGCTAGGACAAACCAACCACCTATAATTGGACAAGTGTCTTAGTCATGGGCATTAGTTAAGTCTTTAACAGAACCCTAACCCCGTTACTCTCTATCTCACCTACTAGCTTTCTCTCTCTCCACCGGTTCCCCATGCCTCCGCCGCTCCCACCCCCACCCTTTATCCCCGCCGATCCCTTTTCCCTTTCTCTCCCTTTGTCTCTAGTGTTGTTTCTCTCTCTTTTCTCAACGGCGACGACCGACGACTCGATCCAGTCATCGAAGAGGTGAGGCGCGCTCCATCTCGGTCTAGGCGGCTCGCTCCAGCTCCATCCAATCGCCGTGGGTAATGGATCTCGTCGTGGGTCTCTCAGTCAACCGTTCCTCTCTCTGAATTTTTTTTGTCTTTGCTGTGAATTTGTTGTTGTGGGTTGCTATTGCTGGGAATTTGGGATAATTTTTGGGTTATGGTTTGATGTATTGGTGGGTTGTTGGAAAAAAAATTCTTAGGTTTTGGTTTGTGTTGTGTTGGGTTTGGATGCATTTGGCCACCATGGGTTTGTGAAGGTTTCTGGGTTTTGCCTTCTTGGACACTATTACTGGTAGAGGCGGATGGGCAGAGACATGAGGGCTGGGAAACCATGGTGAAGAGACAGAGAACAGGAGGAGAGAGAGACTGATGAAAGAGAGAAAATGGAGACTAAGGTTAACGGGGTTAGACCTCTCAGTTAAGAAACTTAACCGAGTCATGTGCATGACACTTGTCCAATTATAAATGTTTGGTTTGTAGGAATGGCTGCAACCCAAACTTTGTCCCACTAGCACTAGTAATAGTCGAAGAGAGCAGCAAAATAGAATCTAATCGAAAAATAATGTGTGGAAGAGGTCGTTGTACACTGAGAGTTGATGACATCTCTAGGGCTTGCCACCGCAACCATGCCTCACTCCGTACTCTTCACATGGACCGGTTAGTCGGTTACTCATCATAACTGTTTTTCAGTTGTCGCTCCAATTCTTATTGCTTTGAATCCATTTTTAGGTACCGTCCATCCTACAATGTTTCACCGGGAAATCATTTGCCGGTTGTTCGTAGAGAAGAAGGATCGAATGCTGATGCTGATGCTGTTGTTCTTCATTGCATGAAATGGGGACTCATTCCCACTTTCACTAAAAAAGCCGAAAAACCTGATCACTACAAGATGGTACTTGTTTAATTTAGATCACTGCTTTACATTACATTTTGCTATGTTCTTTAATTTAAATACATGTCAACAATCTAAATGAATGCATAACAATAGACATGACTTGTACCAAATGGACTACATCCTTTATCTTATTCAGTGTCTTCAAATATGATGTGTGAGGTCTTTATTATAGGACAACAATAAATCACATCTAAGCAATGTGGGATGCATTCCTTAACAACACAAACATTAAAGCAACCTGAATAAGAACCATGAAATGTTCTTATTCATTTGTCTCTGACTTTGGTTTAGAATCATGTCATTTCTTTAGGAATTCAGTTTTTAATGTTTACCATTTAGTCTCTAGTGTTCATCCTTCCATGACTTTCTGGATCTTTCTGCAAGGAATTAGCTTAACATCTCACCATTGTTACTTATTGGGGAAATTTTTTGCTGTTATCTTTCATCCTTTGTCTCGTTGGGATTCATTTATTTTATTATGCAGTTGATAAATTAATTTGCAAATCTAAATATGCTTTGCTTGTTTATACTTTTCCTTGCCTTTTAAATCATTTCTGTCAATTACACTGCCATTTTGCATCTAAATTGACATCTTTAATCGACCTTCCGGTTGTTGTGATCGATGGAACAATGAGACTGAAATGTTGATTTTGAAGCATGCCCATTATCTCATCCGTGCTTTGGAAATTTGGTCAGTATTTTGTTTTTGTTGCATGAATATGTGTGTGTGTGTGAGTGTGTGTGTGTGTAAGAGAGAGAGAGTTGTATGACATTGATGTTGAGGTTAAGATTAACAGAGACCAGGGCCTTCATTGATGATCATTGTTATTGTATCACTTTAGCTGAAATGATGACTGCTTTAGAAAATCATATTATTTGCATGGTGATTGGTAAAGAAAATTTCTGATAGCATTTACATTGTGAATTTTTTTCTTTCCTCATATAATTTACAGGGTAGATATGCATTCGTTTCAATTTCTATATAAAACTGCTGGTTTTAGTTTGGGAGGACTTTAAATCATACAACTTCTATTGGAAAATTCTTTTAATTTCATGTGTTGCAAATTGCAGTTTAATGCCCGATCTGAGTCAATATGTGAAAAGGCTTCTTTTCGTCGTTTAGTTCCTAAAAACCGGTGCCTTGTTGCAGTAGAAGGGTATGTTTTTTTTTTTTTTTTTTTCTCAATATTTAGTACCTATTTCTTTAAAATTGTACTCTAGGAAGAATTTTCTGATAGTAGATTGAAACTTTTTTTTTTTTCCCTGAATTTTGACAATCAATATTAAACTTTTTTTGATAAATGACAATCAATATTAAACTAGTAGTTATAAAGAAGAAGAATGGCGGAGAAGAATACAAGTTAACAACCCTGATTAGTTTGTTGAGAATCCATAGCCGACCCCATAATTTTGGGACAAAGGTTTTATTGTTGTTGTTGTAGTTATTAATAAGAAACACGTTTGCATGTTAGTTGGAAGAAAAGTTATGGAGTATCAAGGAGTTATTATCTATATTAGCACTCTAAACGACCACTAGATGGGACCATTGGTTGAAACTTTGTTTGGTTTTAAGGGGTAAACAAGACTTAAGGTGTTCATCTAATTGTAATGGTAACTTAGGTTCCTATATGGTAACATAGTGGGTCCTTCCATCGAAATTTGCCATCATAAGATCAATTTTTTCAGATGTCTCATATTCTTATTAATTTTCTCTGTATGAATGCATTGTCTCATGGTCCAGGGTTTGGGGATTAACCGGTGCTACTACAGTCACTGAGTTTTTTGATTCTTTATGTCTTGTTACATCCTCTTAACTTTGCTGTAATTTGTCTCCTCAATGTGCATTCTCTATGCACACGGGGAGTTCTTTTTTTATTAATTCAATCATTTTACCTATCAAAAAAAGAGTATGCATTGTCTCATGACATTGTTCGCCCCTGATAACATGTTATTAAATTCTCATATTTTCTTTAAACTCCATATTCTTATTTCTTGGTGGTGTTATTTAATTCTAAGGTTTGTCTTATTTTTCTGTTTTATTTGTCCTGTAAATTTATGTAGAGAATTGTGTGCAGCATCGGTTTTGGTATCAAGGTTGTTGTTCTACATTATTTTAGGGATTTCAGATTATGGGGGTTTCAGGATAATGGGGTGGGGATTTCTGATGTGGTGGTCTTTGCACTAATTCTAGCCGAGCTATCATGAGTCAATGCCACGTAGAAAAAAAAAGTCACCTAGGTGCTCTGTTAACACAGACAGGAGGATTAGCTTGGATACGTTTTAAATTTTTACAGGGCTATAAAATAATTTTTAAAATTTTCAGTGACTTAAATAGAACCTGACCCAAATTTGAGGGAACTAACATTTATTTTTGTCAAGTTTTATTTTTTGAAAGGATTCCTGTTATATGGTTTTAGGTCATCTTGCTATAAATGTCCAGATTTTGTTGATACACTATGTATATGTCATCAAATGTTCTACACTATAACTTGACTTTGAATGATTCTCCAGATTCTATGAGTGGAAAAAAGATGGGCAAAAAAAGCAGCCGTACTACATCCATTTTAAGGATGGTCGGCCTCTTGTCTTTGCAGCTCTTTATGATGCATGGGAAAATTCTGAAGGTAAATCACTTTTTTTCCGCATATTTGAGATACATTTATTGGAAGCTACATTGATTAGCTCTAACAACTGATATATTCTTTCTGCGTTAAATTAATTTCTATATTAGTGAATAAGATATGTAATATGTTGTTACTTCAGGTAGTCACTCTTCTTTTTGCTATATCTACCATGTTACCAAATATTGGCAGTAGTTGGTATGGTTACTTTCATTCTTTTCCCTCAAAAGAGAAGGCTAATACTTGATTGTAATCACTTTAGATAATCATATTGTTTATGATTTCCTGCAGGCGAGATACTCTACACGTTTACTATTCTTACAACCTCTTCTTCTTCAGCTTTACAGTGGCTGCATGGTAAGTCATGCTTGTTTCAATTGACTCATGTTGCATGTTCTAACATTGTGATGTCAGCACATTGTAGATTAGTGTGCTAACCCCTCCCAACAAAAAAAAAGGGAACTCTATCTGTTATTTTCATTATCGTATGTCAATGGGATGTGTTATCAGTGTTGTGAGTAAATGTTTTCTTCTTGGTTTTTGGTAGAAGTGTGGATGTGAAATAGTAGTACTGATTCCTTTATGCTTCTCCAAATCTAATGTAGGAACAACATGGTGAAATTTTTAAGACTTAAGTCAATTTTTGGCCCCCTAACTTAGAGGGTGTTTTCATTTTGGGCCCCTAATTTCAAAATTTTTCATTTGAGCCCTATAAGTCTATTTAGCTATCAAATAGGCCATTCCGGTCATCTCTTTTAGAGCCCCCTATGTTAAGTGCCAACTAAACACCCAATCACGTGTCCACGTCACTATTTTTTTGCCGCGTGTCTTGACATGTCAAATATTTTATATAAAAAAAATTATTATTAATAAAAAGAAATTAAAAAAAACAAAAACAAAAACTTTTTATTTTTATTTTTAAATCTAATCGTCTCTCTCAGCCAAGAACTCTCTCTCTCCTTCAGTTTACATCATAGATTGGCAGTTGACACTTTCTCTCTCTCTCGCTCTCCCTCTTCTCCTTGTCGTGTCGCAAAACAGTAGTAGATCGTGGGTTACTCCTCCTCCTTCGTCCTCGATCAACACGCCACCGGTACCGACTCCTTTCGACAACGGCGCTACCTTGAATGGAGTCTTCGCCACCAGATCTGTATCCTTGGTTGTCTTTCACAGTGGCTCTGTTGCTTCGAGTTTGGGGGTTGTTGTTGTTTGTTTGAGGGTGGGATTGTGATTGAGTTTAGAGTTGTGATTGTTTATTGGGAAAACAAAGGAGAACAGAAAAAAAAAAAATGCAGGAATATTGGTATGTTTTTCTAAATTTTTTTGGGTTTGTGAAGCATCACGAGTCTTGGTGATTTGGTGGCTAAGATAGGGTTTGGGTAGCGGTGGCTTGCAAGTGTTTTTGTGGTGGCCAAGATCTGGGTTCATGGAATTTTTTCTGGGTTTGTGAAGCCTCACGGTTTTGGATGTCTTTGTCTTGAAGCCAAAACTTGACCCATATGAAAACAAGCAGATAGCGTGATTTCTAATCATCAATCTAAATTATATATTTATATTCTGCTGCTCCTCCTTGCTGCCAAAGAAAAATAGGAACCCAAGAAAGAAAATATACCTTCTTAAGGATAAGTGTACCATGAACAATATGGTTGAAATGGAGAGGCTATAAGAAGCATATACTCTGTAGGGTTTTTGGGAAACCTATATTTCCAGATGAACCCATCAGATTGTTCCCTTTATGTTCTTTTCCGGATTCCCTGTTTTTGCTTGGTAGAAAAATCATAAAAATTGTAATTTCTGGAGATATTGTAATAAGAAAAATCTGTTGCTCTTTCTCTGTATGTTGAGTGTTCTTGTGGCTGAAATTTCTTTTTGGCTTTGTTGTTTTTAATCTTTGCAGTGATTTTTTTTGCAGTGTTGTAGACACAAATTGATATATAACTTTGCTAGATCCACAAGAAAAAAATTTAATTTATGTGTTTTTTTGCCAAATTAAATTTTACATTCTTCCCCAAATCAATTTCTTAAAAAAAAAAAAAAAAAAATTTGTATTTTATTTTTCAATATTTTTTGTTTTTTTTTAAATGAATTGATTAATTTTTAATTAAAAATTTATGATTTGAATTAAATAATAATAAAAAATGCTGACTTGGATGGCTTATGAGCCACGTATGATGCTCAATCAGCACTACAATGGTCCAAGTTGGCACTTAACGGGGGAGACTCTAACAGAGATGAACAGAAGGACTCATTTGACAGCTAAACAGACCTATAGGGCCCAAAAGAAAATTTTTGAAGTTAGGAGGCCAAAATGAAAACACCCCCTAAGTTAGGGGGTCAAAAGTTGACTTTAGTCAATTTTTAAACAAATACCTTTATCAAAATATCAACAGATCCTAACCACTAGCTTTAGCTTTTGCCTGCAAGATTTAGTTGATGAAACTAAACGTAGAGTCAAATCTAAATTTGGAGGGATACTTTAAAATCTAAAGGTTTTAGGTTAAGTAGGGCTAAAACATAGTAAATAGAGTATAAGTTTAGTAAAGGTGGAAACAAAAATGAAGGGGTTGTAGTCTTGTAGAGCTTGATGGTCAAGAGATACAAAAGACAAAAAAGTAAGGGAATGAAAGAAAAAAAAGGTAGACGGAGACCTAAAATAACATTGGTATTTGGTAGAAGTAGTAAAAAATGACATGTTAATTAAGGAGGTGACAAAGTGTATGATGTTGGATACGATAGAATGATGGAGAAGGATACTTGTGGTTGATTCGATTAAAAGTTTTGGGAGTAAGGTTTTGTTGTATTTTTCCACCACTTATACTGTGAAGTATCACTCTCTAAGGATGAGTAATCAGTTGAAAAAGATGTTTGGAAGTTGTGTAAGCCCTTAAAATTGTATTTTAAAAATGAACAATAAGCTTGATTTCTAATTGTTTGCCAACCAATCTTTGTAAGAGTTGTAAGTGGGATCTACATTGATTCTGCCAAAAAAAATTTCTACTGTGCCAATCTTCACCAAAATAAAGTGGCCATATACTAATTTTTTTCATTGAACTGTCATTACAGACAGGATGCCTGTAATTTTGGGTGATAAGGTATCAACCGATACATGGCTAAATGGTTCTTCATCTTCCAAGTTTGATAACATGCTTAAACCATACGAAGATGCGGATTTGGTAAGAGCTTTATGAATATAAGAAATAACAGCATTTTTATATTCATATTTGCTACTTTGAGTATACATGGTACAAAATATTCCAAATTTATCATTCTTGTCTGTCAATCTCCAGGTGTGGTACCCGGTAACACCTGGGATGGGTAAGCCGTCTTTTGATGGACCAGAATGCATTAAGGAGGTGAGGCTAGTTGGCTTTTTCTTTAACGTAATGTATTTCCTCTCTAGTCTTGCATAAATGAATGTAGGGGAAAAGTTGATGGAGATCTGATAACAAGGTCAATCAAGGACTTACTTAGTGCCAATGGCCTTTGGGCTAAATTGCACCTCCACCCGCCCATTAGTATGGGGTGGTGAGTGAGGGTGGGGTTCGAATCCCTTGGTTGCATCAGTATATCACCTAAAAAAGGACCCACTTAATTAGAATTCAACCAAGGTTGTCAATTTATTGTTAACATTGGTGTCAATTTTTTTTTTTAATTATTATCTAGTATGCATTATAAATTTTTCCTATCGTGCTTCCATTTGACTTGGTTTTCTGGAAAACCACATTAGAAATATTTGCATTTGCCTTCAGTTTAAATACTCCTAATCCTTGATTTATACAGGAGAAAATTGCTAATTTCTGGTTGCACCTTTTTTGTACAGATAAAGTTAAAGATAGAGGGGAGCAATCCAATCACCAAGTTTTTCTCAACAAAGGCAATTAAAAAAGAAGAATCATCAAACTTAGAGGAGAAAAACTCTTGTGCCCAATCTATCAAGACTGATCCACCAAAAAGCTTTAAAAAAGAGCTTGAGACTGAGGACAATACAGCATTTTCACCCTTCACTGAAAAAGGTGACCAGGATGCAAGGAGCAATCCAATCTCTAGGTTTTTCTCAGCAGAAGGAATTAAAGAAGAACAAGAATCAAACTTTGAGGAGAAAAACTCTTCTGCTGAATCTTTCAAGACTCATCCACCGAAAAGCTTTAAAAAAGAGCCTGATACTGAGGACAACAAAGCACTTTTGTTCTTCACTGGAAAAGGTGAGCAAGACTCAACATCTAGTGTTGTACATTCTCAAGATGGACCAGCCAAGTGTCAACTGAAGCGAGACTACGATGAGTTAAAAGGTGATTCAGAGCAAACTACTAATGAAACTGACAAGCTATGCTCCACTCCGGCAAGGAAGAAGGGAAACCTGAAAGGTGGTGGTGATAAACAACCCACCCTATTTTCGTACTTTGGGAAAAGCTAGTGTTGTGTGCCTTGCTATGTAGATTCCCTGTGCATATGCTGCACCTTGTACATAAATTTTGTTGGTGTTGCAAGCTCCAGATGAAGACTTTTGTAAAAGTAGGCAGTAGCTTGCAATCTGTTGTACAAGGAAAGGAAGTTCTCACTCATGTTTTTTTTTTGGATAAGTGGAAGTTCTCACTCATGTTAATTGTTCAAAGCTTTGTACGATATACACCTAAAAATAGTTCTAGTACTAGCTTTTTGAAATTATAGTTTTCACCCCCGTTCATTCTCTTATCAGGCTGAGAAATAATAGTTATCCTTTCAGCTATCATGGACACTGATATCCAGATGTTTGATTTTGCCTAAATCCAAGAATTGTATCTTTTTCAAAAAAATCCAACTTCACTCATTTGTTGAAGGATTGTAAAAAGATTCTAAGCCTGGGAATTTATCTAAAGAACAAACGCATATGGGATGATGGTCCCATCGACAGTAATGTGACGTACAAAATTATGTCATGGATCAAGCTAGTGCAACGGTAAGAAAACTGGATTTTTATTTGTTCATGCCATGAATGCAATGCTTTTTAATTTACTTTTTAATTGGTAAGTAATATAAGCATCCTGTGTGTCTTGAACTTACTCCATCTCATTATAGAGGAAGAAGGAAATCATTTGAATTAGAGTTTACTGACGAGTGCAAAACATAATTTTACGTTTGGTTTGAGCAATTAATTCCTTTATATTATGATATTTGTCTTATATGTGGTTGAAACATCCAGGGTGCTTGAGAGACATCTACAAATTAAGTTACGACAGGCTTGGTTAGCTAACCAACTTAGGCGGCCATGTTTGACACATTCCTTTGCAGAATGCTTGCAATGAGGTGAGCAAGTGCACCAGTTAAAGGTACAGTGCATCTTGTTTATGCAATTGCAACAATCTACTCAAATTTGTCTTCTATTGCCATCCTACTTAGGGCTGCACAACGATCCGTTACCCACATAATTAGGATGGCTTAACATAACTAATCAAGTAGCCTTCGTAATAGCAAGATACTATCCCTATTCAAAAGTAAAGATTTGAATTCTACTCGTTATGGATGTTAAAGATGAATCCGAATACTTGAGATCAGTTATGAACTTTTGTAGCTTAAGGCATGAAAAGAACAGCATGAAATTCATCCTAGTAAGACTGTGGAGTGATACACAGAGAGAGATTGGTTGTTTTGATCGATTATCTCAATATATGACATTGTAATTAGTTTCGTTTGTCTAGAGTTACAATTGGTTAAATGGAGATGAAATAGTTTTGTCAACATGTCAAATGAAGATGAAACTATTTTGTTCAAAAAGCTCACACTTTCAAATTGAAGAATACCAACCATCTGCTTTCTTTTCCAAGCAGTCCCACACATTTTGTAGAGCTTACCAATGCAAGATCCCCCCCAAAAATATACTATTTTTTCTTGGTTAAATGGAATTACTTTAAAAATAAAAGGAATAGAAGGGATGGAGTAGGCAAAGGAATAAACAAGCATATGGAGGTCATGCCCACAAGACAAGCACAGAAGCTGCTTCACATTCTGCCTACAATACATGAGATCTGATTATACTAGTACATTATTACTGGAGTTCTAACAATAACTGCAAACAATAAAAACTGAAAACAGATACTTAACTCAGAGAAATCTAAATTAAACAGATACTACAATACATGAGATCTGATATAATATGTAGACTTGTAGTACCAAATTTAATATATTTGGACCACTCTCAAGGCATTCCTCTGGTATACATACTCGGAAGAATAGAGCATGCTATTCATATATTCAATCATCTGTACAGGTATATATAGTAATAGTTCATTAGAATAGGCCCTATAATCAAGCTATAATCAAATTCATTGTACAACTAATGAACAATGAATTTGAGAACTTAATGTACAATGAATTGATAACCATTAACTCATACAATGAATCTGAACCCATACAATGAATCTCAACACTCCCCCTCAAGTTGGTGCATAGATGTCACACATGCCCAACTTGCCCAAAAATTTTGAGAATACTTGACTGGAAATTGCTTTGGTGAGAATATCGGCCAACTGATCCTCCGATCGAATCTTAGGCAACTCCACAATTTTCTCATCCAACTTCTCCTTAATGAAGAATCTGTCTACCTCCACATGCTTTGTACAATCATGTTGAACTGGATTATGAGCAATATCACACGTTGCTTTATTGTCACAATATAGTCGAATCGGTTGTCTAGGCGGATATCCCAAATCCCTCAAAAGAAGGCTTAGCCATAATGCTTCACATACTCCAAGTGCCATACCTCTAAATTCAGCCTCTGCACTTGAACGTGCAACAACATTCTGTATTTTGCTTCTCCATGTAACGAGATTACCACCTACAAAGGTGAAATATCCTAAAGTAGACCGCCTGTCATCTATTGCTCCAGCCCAGTCAGAATCGATATATGCATCCACACTTTGACAATCTACATTTTTAGTGAATAAAATTTCCTTTCTAGGAGCAGATTTCAGATATCTCAAAATGCGCATAACTGCATTCATATGTTGTTCTCTAGGATTATGCATAAACTGACTAACAATACTCAATGCATAGGCAAGGTCCGGCCTTGTCTGTGCTAAGTACATCAATCTTCCTACGAGTCTTTGATATCTCCCTTTATCAACTGGTACCTGATTAGACTCAACACATAACTTCAATCTTTTTTCCATTGGTGTATCAGCTGGTTGACATGTTGACATACCAATTTCCTGTATCAAATCTAAGGCATATTTTCTTTGAGATAAAAAAATTCCTTTATCAGATTGAGACACTTAGATCCCAAGGAAAAATTTCAAGTGACCGAGGTCTTTCATTTCAAATTCTCTGGACAAGTAACTCTGTAGAGCTTTCCTTTCTTCAGGATCATTTCCTGTAACCACCATGTCATCCATATACACAATAAATGCAGTGATCTTATTATGCTGTTTTTTTTAAGAATAAAGTGTGGTCTGATTACTCTGATGGTAGCCAAAGGCTCTCATAAACTTTGTGAACCTTCCTAACCACGCTTTCAGAGATTGTTTCAACCCATACAGTGATTTCTTTAATCTGCACACCTTCCGATAATGCTCTTCTGGTATCATGCATCTTGGTGGTAGATCCATGTAGACTTTTTCGGACAACTCGTCATGTAGAAAGACATTCTTCACATTGAACTATTGTAATGGCCAATCTAGGTTCGCAGCTAGAGACAACAAGACTCGGACTGTGTTGATTTTAACTACGGGTGCAAATGTCTCTATATAATTGATCCCATAGGTTTGGGTGTACCTTTTTGCCATCAATCTCGCTTTAAAGCGTTCAATTGTACCATCTGCTTTGTACTTCACAGTATAAATCCATTGACATCCAACTGGTTTCTTTCCTGGTGGACGGTCAACAAGTTCCCAAGGTTTTTTTTTTTGCAAGGATTTCATCTCCTCATTCATAGCGGCTCTTCACCTTGGGTCAGCTAAGGCTTCCTGCACACTGTTAGGAATAGATACAGTAGATAATTGATTTACAAATGACTGATTTGATTCTGACAAACGATGGTTAGACACATAATGACTCATGGGATATTTAACTTTACTAGAAAGTTCTGGTTCATATGTGGGTTTAGGGATACCTCTGGTGTGACGCGGTGGTAGCTGTTTTCTAGATGGTTCAGACACTAAATTAGGAACATCCTCAGCAAGCTATTGGTTTGGCGTATCAATTGCCTGTGGTGCAAGGTATTCAAACAAAGGTGAAGCCACAATTTCAGTTTCTAGGTGTTCATCACCACTTTGGTCAAGTTTATCACAAGTTTCTAGGGGTTCATCACCACTTTGGTCCAAAGTTATACCACTCAAATCCAATTCACCCGCATCTTGGTTACCAGGTTCAGAGAGTTCCCCTTCTTCAGAGATGTGAACATCATAGTCTAGAGTTTGAACTTCCTCTTAATACTCCCCCTGAAGTTCTGGCTTAGAGGAAAAATACATTGAGTCTTCATGAAAAACTACATCCAATGTAACAAATATTCGTTGGGTTGGAGGATGATAGCATCAGTACCCCTTTTAATAAGGAGCGTACCCTAGGAAGACACATCGTAATGCTCTAGGAGTCAACTTGTTGCGCTGATGCTTATGGAGGTGTACGAATGCAACACAACCAAAGACATGGGGAGGTAAGTTTGGGACGACTAGGGGAACAACTGCTTCAGCAAGGGCCCAGGATGGTATTCGGAAATCAATAGTGTTGGAGGGTACTTGGTAGATCAAATATGCTATAGAGGTAAGTGCTTCTCCCCAATAGGAACATCATATGGGCTTCTATCAACGAAGCACGAACAATCTCCAATAGGTAACGATTTTTTTCGCTCGACCACCCCATTCTGCTGGGGTGTATTGGAACAAGTAGTTTGATGAATAGTTCTGTGTGCTTCCAAATACTGCTGAAATTCAGAACTCAAATATTCCCCTTCGTTGTCACTGTGGAGAACCTGAACATGTGAATTGTACCGACGACGAACCATTTTATGAAATTTTTTAAATAACAAGCTTACTTCACTTTTGGATTTCATCAAGCACACTCAAGTCATCTTGGTACAGTTGTCAATAAAAGTAACAAGCCAACGTGATCTACCCAAGGTAGTAACTTTTGATGGGCTCCAAACATCAGAATGTATGATCATAAAAGGAACTGGACTTTTAGTCAAAATTAATGGAAATGAAGCTCGATGACTCTTTGCAAGTTCACAAACATCACACCGGAAACTAGAAGCATCAAAATTTTCAAATAAACTAGGAAATAATTTCTTTAGGTAACCAAAGGAAGCATGCCCTAGATGTTGATGCCATAACCATATGTTAGATTTTTTTTTTCCTCAGAGCCATCCACCGTTAAGCTTGACGCAACTTGTCTGAACTTTATGACACCAAGTCTAAGTAATACAGCTTCCCTCTCCTAACACCACAACCAATCGTTTGCCTTGTTCAAATGTCCTTAACACAAAATTCAGACTAAAAAATGACAACACAAAATAAGCTAGTGGTTATTTGAGAAACTGGCAAAAGATTATAATCCAAGGATGGACCAACTAAAACAGAATCTAAATTCAAAGGGTTAGTGAGAGACAAGGATCCTTCCCCAATAATCAAAACTGAGGTACCATTGGCAGTGGAAACAAATTTTTGTGAGGAAGGTTTAAGGGGTGAGACCTGTTTAGAATAAAATGTCATATGATCTGTAGTACCAGAATCAATTATCCATGCACTATTAGAAACAGGTGTAGACATATTTAAAACCTTACCACCATTACTTGCTGTTGTTACCAATGTTGAGACCTTTCCAGCAACATCGTCATCTGTCTTTGTTTCAACAACTGCAGCAGTGGAGGTCTTCTTGGAATTCCTCTTCCGTGGATCACGACTATGATCCTACCATTCTGGATACCCCACAAGTTCAAAGCATCAATTTTTGGTATGACCAATTTGATTGTAGTAAGTACATTTGTAGGAAGATTTGTCGGCACCATTAACGGTCTTAGGATGGTTGGACCATGTTCGGTCCTACTAGTGTTGAGGAGGCTAGTTCTGATTAGATCGGGTTCGAGTCACCATGGCTAAAGCTTCAGAATTTTCAGGTTCTCCCTTCATCGTTGTGTGTCGAATATATTCACGGCGGACTAGTGCATAACATTCTTCTAATTCAGGAATAGGATCCTTTCTTAAAATTTCGCCACAGATTTGTTTTGTGGCTCTGATACCAACTTGAAAATCAGACTCTAAGAAGAATATTTTTTTATTCATATATTCAATCATCTGTACATGTGCATATATAGAGTGATAGTTCATTAGTATAAGCCCTATAATCAAGCTATAATCAAATTCATTGTACAACTAATGAACAATGAATCTAACAACTTAATGTATAATGAATTGATGACTGTTAACCCATACAATGAATCTTAATACACTTAACTTTAGAAATAATAATAATAATAATTAAATCTTGGCTCCCCTCCAGCCTCCTCTTTTTTGGTATGCTGGACCTCCTTTTATTCAACGATTTATACTCCCCCAATTTTCTTTCTTTATTCAACTTAGCTATCGTTTTATATGACAGCATGCCCGTGATAATAAATGTTTTTTTTTTTCAAAGACTGGTACATGGGTAATTTTACAATCCCCATATATTTTTTTTTATGGGTATGGTACTTCTAATAAGTAAAACGTCACATTTGATGATACTAACGTCACATGTGATCATAACAATGTCACATATGACGGTTAATGGTACCTATCATCACATTGTTTGATATCCTAAATTTTATTTATTAATTTAAATTTAATATATATAAAAAAAATTGGTTGGTACCAATTGGATAGTAATAACATCATATGTGATAGTAATATATCACATTTGATAATAGCAATGGTTAAGATTTGAGTGGATCTATACCCACAAAAAAAGTATAGACATTGTAGAATGATCCGATGCAAACATACACAACAGAAACCTTTCATTCATCTTGCAATATTTTTCTTTGTTTATAAACCACTAAAAAGATTCAATATGCAATTTGCCTGTTCAATTAAGAGGGGTTGCTCGACTTCTTATTACAATTACAAAGCTTAACAAGAAAAGAAAAAAGAGGACAAGGAAAAAAAAAAAAAAAACCCACCCCAGGTAAATAGTGCTAGTAATCAACATAAGGGAAATAGTTGGGGTCGTAGAAAGGGTATTAAAGACCAATAATAAGCCTCTATCAACTGTCCGTTTGGTGCCATGTCCATGATGATCTTCTTGAGCATCCTAAGAGGACCCATCATGACCCCCCATTGCACCACTGGCTTTGATGCTAAGCAGAACCCTCGCCGCTTATTTCCTAACCGTATCGTGCTACTCTTCCGCCGCCTAAGCCTCCGGCGTGGCCGGCACCACCCCCCTAACATTGTAGAATTTGATAACATGGAAATGGTTAGAGCACCTCTCCTAAGCATTGCCAGAAAGTGTTGTGGTTGTTGCTATGTGTTTTGTTTTTTGTTTTTTCAAGATCTTGTTTAATATATGCTTTATATAGTGTGTGTTAAAGATGGAATTATTGATGTTAATCATGATGGTCATAATGACAGCAATTATAACAATCATGTTGTTTATGGCCTGATGCTAGTGTGCAATAAAGTATTGGCAATTGGTATGATTTTTGGACTACTTTCTTGTTTAGGCTTGTGGTAGTCATGATTAAAAGAGATAGCGCTCCTGCTCATATGAAAATGAGATCATGGAACTTTTTTTTAGGTGAGATCTATTGTACACTCTAGTAAATTTGAATGGGGAACCAGAGTTTAACTTTAGCAACCTTCTATTAATTTAACTTAGGAAAATAGGGTGAAAGAAACAAACATAAAGAGGGTTATGATTCGCTAATTTGGAACAAAAGATTTCAGACAAAAAAAAAAGGGTGCAACTTTAGATTAACGTTGGTTTAATTTCACTTGTTGGAATTACCCGTCTCCCACAATGGATTTTATAGTTTTTTTTTTTTTTTTGAGAAGAGGATTTTATAGTTAAATGACATTTCTATCTTTCAGTTTGGGAGGGTTCAATGGTTGTCTTGTCACTTGCATGGTTTTATTGGCTAGAGAAACAAATTTGCAAATACAAATTGATTAAACCAAATTTTGTTATCATCTTCCTCTTTTAAAACTACCAAAGGAAAATATATATATATATATATATATATAAAATTGATTGAAGGAATTATAATATGGTTTATTTATACAAAAAATATTTATATTTTAACAAGTTTTATTTTTTTGTTAATTTGATAGTTAGGGAGTGAGAATTTGAATTTTAGTGCTTCTCATGAAGGATACAAGTTAATGTCAGTTAAGGTATAAGACTTTTGGTTAACAAGTTAAATTGTGATTCTGAATAAACCAATTAAAGTGAATAGCTGTTGTTGACTGAGTTTAGCTTATGGGTTTTGTTTGTTTGTTTGTTGATAATTTGATAGTTGAGAAATAGAGGATTTGAACCTTAGATATCTCTTTTAGAGAAAATCAAGAGGTGCCAATTAGTTGAACTATAAGACTCTTGGATGTGGACTGTGGTGTTGTGCTTGTTTTTAATGAGAAATTGTCTTTTTTGTGTAATTAATGTGAACATTTGACATCTGCCTTGGCTATTCTTCTTCTTCTTCTTATATATATATATATAATATATAATATATATATATATATATATATATATATATATATATATATATATATATATCTCTTTTCTCTTTAGCTTGGTGTCCATTTGGTGTCGCGTTTTGAAACTGTGTTTTCTCAAAATATAGTTTTTTTAAACCTCATTTTATTAGATACAATTTTCTGAAACAACTTAGTTTCAAAAATTGAAAAAATAAATTGTACCAAACCTAGCCTCTTAAAATATGCTTCCCCCCCCCCCCCCCCCTTAATTCCTTTTATTTGACTATAAAGCATAAAGCATATTTATTTCAAAAAAGAATATAAAGCATATTGTAGAAGGCTGAAAGAAAAAAAGAAAAAGACCCCCCCCTTAATTCCTTTTATTTGACTATAAAGCATAAAGCATATTTATTTCAAAAAAGAATATAAAGCATATTGTAGAAGGCTGAAAGAAAAAAAGAAAAAGAATAATAAGCCAACTACCAAACGTTTTTTTTTTTCCCCCACCAAAATTGCCGTTAGGTGTCTCTATAATGTGGTCATTCTTGGAGTTGGATTTAGGTAAGACAAAAAAAAAAAGCCTAAGATCAACGGATAGACGGTAATTGTGGACCTCGTGGTTGCACATGTAACACCCATTCAACCACAATTACCTTTTTGCTGATGTGACAAATCTCTTCGGAGTAGTCAGAAGGTGATATGAAATTTCCAAATGCATACAAATTATTAATAGCGGAAGTAGTTAGACGGTGATTTGAAATTTCCAAATGCATACAAATTTTTAATAGCGGAAATAATTAAGTCTCGTGGCGGGATCGTTCCGTTGAAAGTGTTAAAAATTATACTTTTTATATGTGTTTTGATAAATATGTATTAGTTATTGTAAAATGTATGTAGTTTGTAGTAAAGTTAAGTTTATTACAAATATCACTAATATTATCAGAATTCACACATTTTAATTTACAACAATAAACACACATTTATCACTACGGATATAAAATTTATCACAAAACACAAACATTTTATCAAAACCCACACTGGTCCCATAGCGGGACCTAACCCAATAATTCTCTGTACAAATTAAGTGAGGTATACACATTACACTATACAATAACTGACTAAAGTAAACAAACCGAAAGTATAAAGAATGATTAGAGTATAAATGTTTGAATTAAATAAGTAATGTCCCATATGTTAATAACGCTAGTTATTGCCATGTTGTAATAATAGTAGTGGGTTTTATGGGCTTGGTTTTCAGTTGGCTTAGGCTTGGTTTGAGCTTTAATCGGGCCAAGCCCAAGCCCGACCTTCTAGAGCATTCGCCAATCATCTCCTCTCCTCTTTCTACCATCTCTCTTACACCGTTTTTAAATCGTTTCAATTCACACCTTGATGATCACCATTAATTATAAGTAACCGAAAATCACATAAGTTGTGATTAAAAGTTAAAACCTATCTAAACACAAAAAATCCTTTATATTATAATATCTCTGGTACACTATAGGAGAATTGTGAAATTAAATAATAATCAATTATTTAGGAATTGTCACAAAACACAATAAAACTAATATTATCTAAGTTCATGTCTAAATCATATCATATACTAATCTATATATAAATTAAAGCAGAAGACGTTATCATCTTTTTACCATGTGACTTCTAAGGCAACGTCTTCTGTTTGACACATAGTATATTAATTGGCAAATAACGACACATGGCCGAATCTAATTTGTACATGCCAATTTATTTTTATACTTGATTGCCATGAGTCAATAATTAATATTTGTCCACTATCAAACATTAAATTGTGTAATATTTTATTGCGTTCTAATGTTTGTTTGTGATAAATGCTCATAAATTTAAATGAGAATAGATTTTTCATCTTTTGGAATAGTCCTTAATGTCGGCCCTATTTACACAAATATTTTTTAGGCTTTCCTAAAAACCCAAAACGACGTCGTTTTGTTTGGGAAAAAAATAGAATAATTTTAGAGTTTTTAATACTTTAACAACGTTCCTTCATCTGACTCTCTCTTTCTCCTCTCTCGACTCTTCCACTTCCCGTAAACCCTACCAACTCTTCAAACCCTTCAATTTCCTTCCCCTTGCAATTAACCAACTTATTTAACCCCATTCTCTGCCCTACCGTTTAACTTTCCCAATTTTTCAACTTCCCCATTTAATCAAATTAAAGGTTGCTCTTCTCTGAGTCTCTCCCTGAAATATGAATTTTTCTTTAGTAAATAGAGTTTCAGTTTATACTCTCCTGCCACTTCTCTCGCCTCTCCCATTCATTGAATGTTTTCCTGGCAACAAACCAAGATGAGGGTTTTTTCCCCTCAAATTTTCTTTGTTTTTTTGTTGTATTTGTAATTTTTTGTAGCTACTTTGCTTTTGATGGGTGCTTTTGGGTGTACCTTTTAAGCTGATTGTGGGTGTGCATGTGTTTGGGTTTTGACCTGACGAAAAACTCAACTGATTGTATTGCTTCCTCTTCGAAAAGACATATCTTAGCACACAATGTTTTTGAAGTGCTGTTGGAACAATACATTCTACAATTATAGTGATTGAGCCGATGTTGTTTTTACCTTTCCTTCTTAATTTCAATGATGAATTGTGCCAGCTTCAATTTTACCCATTTGTGAGAACCACGACCCGAGGGTCAAATGGGCCTCAAAATGTGACCCAACTGACAATGGACCAACCCTCTAGATTTGAAGGTTGATTGTACATGTAAATGGAGTCGCCACTTATTTTAATTATTTGGACAAAATAAGAAATTCCACAATAACAATAATTCCTCTTTATTCATCTTTGAATTTGTACAATTGCCAATGAATTTGTAAAAAGAAATAATTACATGTAAATGAGTTTCCTAGTTACAGTCTAGTAAAAGGGAAAACTGTTTGTTTACAAGACACTTTGTAATACGAACCCTAAATTCAAGATTCGGAGGCTTGGTTATAAAATAGGAAGGTGTTTGCACCCCATTTTACCCGACATACGTCGGTCTTCTAGATTAAGCTTGGCCAATATTCAAATCATGTCAAAGTACATAAACTCATATTCGCATCAAAATCCAATTTTAATGTTCAAGTTGTTGTTTAATTTATTTCATGTGAAATATTATGTTATAGTCATATAAGCATGGTATTCAAGAATAAAACAAAACAATCAAATACAAGTAAATAAATTTCAGTCTAGAATTTATACCTGTATGCTTATATGGCTTGTAAAGAATACCTCAAGATTGCTTGTATAGCTTGAGAAGAATTGCCTGTATAGCTTGAGAAAATGCTTGTATGGCTTAGTGGTCAAAATGTAATTTTAGGAATTTTGTGGTCAAAATGTAATTTCGGGAGAATTTGGGGTTGAAATGTGATTTTTGGGAAAGTTTGGGATCAAAATGTAATTTTGTGGAATTTTGGGGTTGAAATGTGATTTTGGGAAAGTTTGGGGTCAAAATGTAATTTTGGAAGTTTGGGGGTGTTTTCGCAATTTATGTGAAGTGTGGATTGGTTGGATTTTGGTTTTGGGCTTGGATTGAGTGTGAATATGAATGTGAGGCTTTATTTATTTTGGGTTTGGGTTTGGGTTAAATGAAATGGATTTTGGATTGGGTTATGAGGAAAGTGGGTTCCATGTTTAAAAATTCGGGTTGGTCTTTGGCCTACTTCAACTTGAAACTGGGTGGGGTTTCATTAAAAGACTGGGTCGGATCGGGTTGACCTAACCCGACCCGTCTCTTTCTTTTTTCCATTTTCACAGCCGCCTCTCTCTTTTCTCTCCATCTCTCTCACGGCTCACTCTTTTCTCTCTCCCTCTAATCTCACGGTTTCCCTTCCTCTCTAATGGAAACACACTAATCTCTCTCTCCATGATCAGACCATGGCTTCCATGGCCGGCCCCTCGAGCTTCTTGCCGGAACCAGGCATCGCCGGCGCCGCCACCAACCTCGATAGCAGCTCTCTCTCTCCCTCTCGGCTTCTTTTTCTCTTTCACAGAAACTCCTCACGGCTCACTCTCTCTCTAGATTTTGGTGAACCCGTGTATGGGTCATGGGTTTTGTGTGAACCCGTGTGTGTGGGTGATGTTTAGGGTGAACCCATGTGTGGGTTTGGTGTTATGTGAGAATCAAGACCATGGAGGTCTTAGGTTTGTGGAGTAAGAGCCAAGAGGCTCACGGGTTTGGTGGGATTTAGCCGTGGGTTGTGCCGTGGGTGGTGGGTATTTGGCCATGGGTGATGGATGTTTCACTGTATTGCGATTGTGGGTTTGTAATGGAAAAGATTTGTGTGTTGTGATTGTGAGGCATGCCTTGTATGGGTTGTGCCGTGGGTTGATATTTTTGGTGAAGGTTGTGGGTTTATGCCGTGGGTGGTGGATATGGGTTTGTAGTGGTTTTGTATGAATGGGTTGGTGGTGATTCCGTGTCTATTGTTGAATGGTGATTGGAATTGATGATGGAGAGGGGACTGTTGTTCTCTGTTCAGTTGTTTGCTGAAAATGGTTCTCTGTGTGTGTTCATTTGTATCCTGTAAGTGTAGGTATGTATTGGGTAGTGGTTCAATTGTGAAGTTGTTGTGAGATTCAAGTGTATGTATGTGAGTGATTTTGTGAGCAGAAAGGAATTTATAGTGAATCTAAGTGTATAGATTACCATATTGTATAGAAACTGTGTATTTGCCTTCCTCTGTTGTTGTAGCTTTGATGTTGTATGCTTTCCTTTATCATGGTTGTTTGCTCATGACCCTAAAAGAAGAACAATAATGTGACTATATGAGATCACTTTGTATTGAGAACAACAAAAAAATACAGAAAAGAAAGAAATCGTTTAGATAACTCCCTGTTTTGTTTTCTATTGCTGTGACTTTGTTGTTGTTGTTGTGTGCTCTTGTTTGTCATGGTTGTGTGCTCATGAAAGAAAACAAAAGGAGAATAATGTTAGATCAATTAAGGTAAACTATTCTCATAAAAAATAAAAGGAACGATACATTATCAACCTTACCTGTGCTGCCCCCTCTTCCTTTTTTTATGACTCTTCTTCCCCTTTTTATATAAAATGAGTCAGAGTCCTAAAACCCCTGTTTTTGATATTATCTGTTTGTTTAAAACTTGAATTTTAAATTATTGCCAGTTGATTTCAGATATTCACAGATAATTGGTGATCTTCTTAACTCCTTAAAACACTGAATGATTTAATTCAAATGTTTTAATTAATTAATTAATCAACAATTATCCAATTAACTTATTCAGTTTATCCAATGTGCTAGAGTCCATGATAATTTAATACTTTGAGCCAATAAGATATTTACACTTTATTAATTAAAATTAATCCAATTAATGGATCAATCATAATTAATTTGGATTAATCTTATGTGCCCAATGCCATTTTATTATTATGCACTCTGTTCATTAAAACTTCAACTGGCTATAACTTTCGTATACGTGGTCCGATTTGAACACATGACACGTCATTTCATTTGTCTCAACTTAAAGATCTGTTTGATTTCTTTTAGTTGTCGATCAAACGGTCAAAAACATTGTTTGTTTAAAACCCTAATTTAGGCAAATTGTGCACTTTCCTTTTTTAGAATTTTAATTTATGAAAACCCTAGTTTGTGTTAAGGTTAGAATGTAGGTAGTAAAATGGGGTGTCAACAGAATGCCCCTCATTGGCAAAGCTTGTAAAGCGAATGTCAATGTTTGAGAAAGACACTGAGTTTTGTGACTGAATGTTGGGGATAATTTTAAGTGTTTGTGACAACCCAACAAATTTGAAAATTTTTTAGGATTTGATTTTATGTTGTCCATAACAACCTAAAAAATTGGGAATATTAGGAATGATTTTATGTTGTAAGAAACAACCTGATATATATTTTTTTTAAACTTTTTAGGATTTGATTTTAAGTGTTTTAACAACCTAAAAAAGTTGCCGGGATATTTTTACGTGGTTCCAAGACAACCCGAGCATGTGTGTTGTCAGAATCTTGTTAAGATGATGCTGAAAATTTTTAGCCGTCTGAAGGCGTAATTCCATATTTTTCAACCTTTCTTAATCTCCTTGTTAGAACCAGAATGCATTCGGTGTCTTGTTCAACTGGTGGGTAGGCACGTATGCTCCTGCAAAAACAAGAACTATTCTTTTTCAAACATGTTAGATATCGTCTACGAAAGACAATTTTGGGCCAATGCCCCTAGTTTAAACAAGTCATGAGAACTTGTTGAGATCAACAAACCTGCAAATGAAAACAACTGAGTCAATGTTCTAGTTTTAGAACGTTTACATGTAAAATGATGTCATATGAACAAGCTAATTGTTTGCAATTTGAGATCATGGAATGTGTGAATGTGGATTTGAATCTGGTTCTGTGAGTGTGGGTGTGGGACTGAGCCTTAGTGAAGACTGCCTACGTACCTCTATTAGAGAGGATCAGGTCCGAACGTAGTTCGGAATATGGAAAGTGTGGGTAAATGAATATAGGTGTAGGACCGAGCCTTAAGGAAGGCTGCCTACGTACCTCCATCACAGAGGATCAGGTCTTAACGTAGTTTGAAATATGGAAAATGTTTTATGGGTGTGAGACCGAGCCTTAGTGAAGGCTGCCTACGTACCTCTACAACAAAGGATCAGGTCTAAACGTAGTTCGAAATATAGGGTGTGTTTATTCTTGTTTGGAAGTTCAAAGTGTATTTGTGGACCTCTTGTGTGGAAGGGAAAAATTGTACATATGTGTATGTGTAGACTTCTTGTTAGGAGGTGCAAAATTGTATGGTTGTGAACCTTTTGTGTGGTAGTTTAAAATATCTGTAGACTTCTTGTGTGGAAGTGAAAAAAATTTTCATTGGGGATGATTTTAAGTGTTTGCAACAACCCAACAAATGTGTATTGGAAAGATTTTATGTTCTCACAAATAATCCAAATTTTTTGTTGTTTTTGGATGACTTGTGTCTTAATTGTGTAACTTGACTTGTGATCTCAGTTGTGTACCTTGATTTTATTCCTTGGTTGTGTACCTTTTTTGGAGAAAGTTTTTCAAAAATGAAAAGATGGACTTTGTAAATCATTTTGAAAACTCATTTTTTAAATAGATGCAATCCGTTATGTAAACGAAAATCTTGAGAAACTTTTGTTTTCGTTGGGAAGACATGTTGACAAACCCTAAGGTTGCAAAACAAAACTGTTCTCTTCCACTTTGAGGGGATTAAAGTCATTAAACTCGTATAAACATATTTGCATTTCTCTTGGAGCTTGTAAGGCTGAATCCTTCGAAGGCAATTGAAGAGATGAAGTGATTGAGAGTTTTCCCGAATCAACGAAATGATAAAAAAGCAATGATATTGTTTTGAAAAGTTTGGATGATTTTGCAAGTCAATATTGTTTGGAATAAAGATAGAGACATGCTCTTGACTTGAAACTCTGACCCATTGACAAACTAGAGAGAATGCCCCTAATTTGGAGATTTGTGATCTTGTTTGGATCATATTGAGGAAAGACAGTTTAGTCGACAAACTAGGGAGAATGCCCCTAGTTTGGAGATGTGTGATCTTGTGTGGATCATGTTGTGGGAAGAATTGACAAATTAAGGAGAATGCCCCGAGTTTGGAGATGTGTGATCTTGTTTTGATTATGCTGAAAAGATATTTTAGTCGACAAACTAGGGAGAATGCCCCTAGTTTGGAGATGTGTGATCTTGTGTGGATCATGTTGTGGGAAGAATTGACAAATTAGGGAGAATGCCCCTAGTTTGGAGATGTAGATAAAGCACTTAGAAAACAAAGGGGGATGCCCCAAGTTTTGACTTGAAATTGAAGTCTTCGAGAGAGACTTGACTGTTTGCAATGAGAAAGAAAGTATACTCTGAGTTTGAACCATTTGTAATGATTCACCTTTTCATGGGAGATTTGATTGGTGTTTGGACCATCCATCATTTTTCTTTTGCTCTAACTTTTGCCTAGGCTGCCTTTTCAGGTTTTCAACCTAGCGAGCACTTTTCATACTTCCAATGGAGAATAACGAAAGAGCTTAACATCATGTCTTGAGCAAGCAGAACCTCAAGGAGGGCTTTGTTTATCGGTTAGAATGTAGGCCGGGTTTGGGCTGTGAAAAGAAAGTTATAAAGGCTTAAATTCCCCAATGTACCCCCAAGTGTGAACTTTAAGGATTGGATTTGCTTCGTGACTTCTTTCCTTTGCTTTTTTCCTTCACGTCTTCTTTGTATTTGTGTTGACGCATTTGACTTTTCTTATCTTTGTGTTGGCATCCTTTGTCAGATACGCCCTTTCTTTTTGTATGTTGACGTTTGTGTTAAGTGTTCTCAATTTGTTTCATTCTTATTGAAGATTGACACCTCCATCGAGCATATTCTTGTTCTTTTGTTCTTCCTTCTTTTGACACTTTGATCTTGAGAAAGAAATCCATGATCTCCTTTTTGTTCACATCTAGAATTCCCACCCCAGATTTGGTTTATGGGTTTCAAGAAAGAAAAGACTCTTTTTTTTTAAAGGCCCAAATTGGCTAGCAAGTGATTGCATTTGTAGGGTGTTGGCAAGAATATTTGGGTTTAATGAAAAATGGCCTCCTGTCCTTAGTAGAGCTTGCTTTTGACATGCAGCGTTTAAGCTCTTTTGATGACTTCTTTCTTGGAAATAATTCTCTCTTTTTTCTTTGTGGAACCCTAATTTTTGCTTAGGCCGCCCTTTCGGGTTTTCGACCTAACAGGCTTTCATTTCTCTTTTTGCATGGATGGTCCATTGTAAGCCCAACTATTAGGATACTTTTCTGAATGAATGTGCAAGAATGTGACAAATCATTACCGGATTTAGAAGGAATTTCGGAAGGAGTGACTTGAGATCTCTCAATGACCTTATTTCCTTGATTTTCTTTCTAGGATCCATTCTTTTGTTGTTCCAAGTATTTGGCGACAATTTTTATATGAATTGAATGAAAATGATCCCCTTATCAGGTGCAAATTGATTAGGTCAAGTGATGTGACCATATGATTTGTCATTTGTTGCCCAAGAAAGAATATTTCAAAAACTTGATTCTCCAAAAGTACTTTTGCAAAAACAATTTTGAAAATTTTCCTTCTCCAAAAAGATGTGAAAACATGGGAGACTTGAAGATTGTTGCTTAAAGTTTCTTTTTGATGATGTGATCAAATTTTGAGCAATTGTAATTTGAGACGTGAATTTTAACCATTAGGGTGTGATTCAAATATGTGAATTTTAACCATTAAGGTGTGATTCAAAAATGTGAATTTTGACCATTGAGGTGTGATTCTTTTCATGAATTCTAACCTTTGAGGCGTGATTCAGAAAATGAGAATTTTAACCATTGAGGTGTAATTGATAAATTTTAATTGTGTGAAATGTGTGAGAGAATTTTAACCGTGTGAGATGTGATTCAAAAAAATGTGAATTTTAACCATTAGGGTGTGATTAAAAAATGTGAATTTTAACCATTGAGTTGTGATTCAAAAATGTGAATTTTGACCATTGAGATGTGATTCATTTTGTGAATTTTAACCATTGAGGTGTGATTTAAAAATGAGAATTTTAACTATTGAGGTGTGAGTGAATTTTAACCATGTGAGGTGTAATTCATTTGGGAAAGTTTAACCATTTAAGGTGTAATGGGTTAATTTGAATTGTGTGAGCTGTGAGTGAATTTTAACCATGTGAGGTGTGATTCAATTGAGTGAATTTTAATCATTTGATGTGTGATTCAAACAAGTGAATTTTAACCATTTTAGGTGTGGTGTAATGGGTGAATTTTAACTATTTAAGGTATGATTCAATTTGGGTGGATTTCAACCATTTGAGGTGTGATCCAAAGTTTGGTGAATTTTAACCATTTAAGATGTGATTCAATTTGGGTGGATTTTAACTATTTTGAGGTATAATGGGTGAATTTTAATTGTATGAAATGTGTGAGAGAATTTTAACCGTGTGAGGTGCGTTTAAAAAAAAAATGTTAATTTTAACCATTGAGGTGTGAGTGAATTTTAACCATGTGAGGTGTAATTCATTTGGGAAAGTTTAACCATTTAAGGTGTAATGGGTTAATTTGAATTGTGTGAGTTGTGTGAGAGAATTTTAATCGTGTGAGGTGTGATTCAAAAAATGAGAATTTTAACCATGTGAGGTGAGAGTGAATTTTAACCATGTGAGGTGTAATTCATTTGGGAAAGTTTAACCATTTAAGGTGTAATGAGTTAATTTGAATTGTGTGAGTTGTGTGAGAGAATTTTAACCGTGTGAGGTGTGACTCAAAAAATGAGAATTTTAACCATTGAGGTGTGAGTGAATTTTAACCATGTGAGGTGTAATTCATTTGGGAAAGTTTAACCATTTAAGGTGTAATGGGTTAATTTGAATTGTGTGAGTTGTGTGAGAGAATTTTAACCGTGTGAGGTGTGATTCAAAAAATGAGAATTTTAACCATTGAGGTGTGATTCAATTTTGTGTGAATTTTAACCGTTTAAGGTGTGATTCAAAGTTTGGTTCATTGAGATTTTTGTGAATTGTTGATTAGTTTTTGTCATTTCAATTTTTGATTTGTGATCTTTGGTGCAAAGTTGGAGAAATTCTTGATCTTTAAAAGATGTTTTTCTTGATCCAAAATTCTATGCTACACACCAATAAGACAAACAAAGCAATTCAAATTAAAATCACACAACTAAATTTAGAAATGTAAAATCAAATGATGACTTGATGAAGCAATGCCGATGTCCTTGTGGGCTGTTGACGTAAGGGAAGCCCATGAATTAATCGTGTTGGAGGAAGAGGCTTGTGTGACCTTCATGACCTTGATTTGGAGACTTGTGACCTTTGTAGAATGGTTGTCTTGTCCGGCTTGGAACTTGAATCTTAAAGCTTGATGACTGGCTGTTTAGGGTTTTGGGCTTTGAGTGGCCTTTTGTAGAGTATGAGGGATGGTGAAGTCTTTGTGGTTTTGTTTTTGGTAAATGAGTGACTGTTTAAGAAATTGGGCTTGTAAGACCTACAATTTTTGTGGAGTTGGTAATTGTTTGAGAAATTGGGCTTGTGGGGCCTTTTGGTAGATGTGAGTAAGTGTTTGGGAATTTGGGCTTGTCGGGCCTTTTGTGGAGTATGGAGAATGGTATAGTTTTATGGCTAAATGGGAGATTGTTTTGGAGATTGAGCTTGTGTATCCTTGAAGTCTCAATGTTGTGAGCTACCTTTCAGTGGGCTAGAACTTGAGCTTTGAAGCCTTGAAGCTTGTTGTTGTGGGCCATTGCTTGGTGGGTTTTGAACTTGAACTTTGAAGCCTTGAAGCTTGTTGTTGTGGGCCCTGCTTGGTGGGCTTTGAACTTGAGCTTTGGAGCCTTCAAGCTTGTTGTTGTGGGCCACTGCTTGGTGGGCTTTGAACTTGAGCTTTGGAGCCTTCAAGCTTGTTGTTGTGGGCCACTGCTTGGTGGGTTTTGAACTTGAATTTTGAAGCCTTTGAATCTTGTGGGCTTGAACCTTTGAAGCTTGTGGGCTTAAGCTTTTGAAGCTTGTGACCTTGTAGAGCTTGTCTTTTGAAACTTGTGAACTTGTAAAGTTTGTCTTCAAAGTTTGTGGGCTTTAGCTCAAAGGTTGTGAACTTGTCTTTGAAATTTGTGGGTTGTACCTTTGAAACTAGTGGGCTTGTGGGCTTGATCCTTTGAAGCTTGTGGGCTTTATCCTTTGAAACTTGTGAACTTATCTTTGAAGTTTTTGGGATTGTACCTTTAAAGCTAGTGGGCTTATGGGCTTGATCCTTTGAAGCTTGTGGGCTTTATCATTTGAAGCTTGTGAACTTGTAGTTGTCTTTGATGATCCTTAATTCTAAGTACTTGTAGGGCCTTAGATTTAATCTATGATGGACCCAAGTGTTGGGCATGGGCTCATCAATGGAAAACATGGTTCAAATAAATGCTTGTAATGGGCTCAAACGTTGGATTTGGGCTCATTCGTAGCAAACAAGGTTCATCCAAGTGCAAGCAACGGCAATCAAAACAGACGATGGGTTCAAACAAGCATGTATGTACTTAATGGACCGCACCTAAGGGATAGTTCTAATGGGCTTCTACATGGGTAGAAGGTGGGCTTGTAGGGAACCCAAGAGCTAGGATGTCGTATCTCCCAACTTGTGACATAGGAATGCCGCGTTGGTCCAAACGATACAGTTTATCCTTTAACGCATTGACTAAGAAGGATCATAGTCAATACTGCGCTTTGGGCTGGTAGCTTCACCATGGGTACCCAGGTCTAGGAAGACTGTGATCCATGGATAGAACTACCGTGGCTTCTGGGCTTCACACACTGTATATGTTTTTTTAAGGCTCCACACAAAATGATGCATGAACATGTTATTAAAGAAAGCCTTTAAAATCACAAATATAAAGACAATGAATAAGGCTTGGCCAAGCCCATTCCTAATTTTGAAGCTAAGCCCACTATCAATCCCCAGTGGAGTCGCCACTGTGAGAACCACGACCCGAGGGTCAAATGGGCCTCAAAATGTGACCCAACTGACAATGGACCAACCCTCTAGATTTGAAGGTTGATTGTACATGTAAATGGAGTCGCCACTTATTTTAATTATTTGGACAAAATAAGAAATTCCACAATAACAATAATTCCTCTTTATTCATCTTTGAATTTGTACAATTGCCAATGAATTTGTAAAAAGAAATAATTACATGTAAATGAGTTTCCTAGTTACAGTCTAGTAAAAAGGAAAACTGTTTGATTACAAGACACTTTGTAATATGAACCCTAAATTCAAGATTCGGAGGCTTGGTTATAAAATGGGAAGGTGTTTGCACCCCATTTTACCCGACATACGTCGGTCTTCTAGATTAAGCTTGGCCAATATTCAAATCATGTCAAAGTACATAAACTCATGTTCGCATCAAAATCCAATTTTAATGTTCAAGTTGTTGTTTAATTTATTTCATGTGAAATATCATGTTATAGTCATATAAGCATGGTATTCAAGAATAAAACAAAACAATCAAATACAAGTAAATAAATTTCAGTCTAGAATTTATACCTGTATGCTTATATGGCTTGTAAAGAATATCTCAAGATTGCTTGTATAGCTTGAGAAGAATTGCCTGTATAGCTTGAGAAAATGCTTGTATGGCTTAGAGGAATGCTTGTATGGCTTAGTGGTCAAAATGTAATTTTAGGAATTTTGTGGTCAAAATGTAATTTCGGGAGAATTTGGGGTTGAAATGTGATTTTTGGGAAAGGTTGGGATCAAAATGTAATTTTATGGAATTTTGGGGTTGAAATGTGATTTTGGAAAAGTTTGGGGTCAAAATGTAATTTTGGAAGTTTAGGGGTGTTTTCGCAATTTATGTGAAGTATGGATTGGTTGGGTTTTGGTTTTGGGCTTGGATTGAGTGTGAATATGAATGTGAGGCTTTATTTATTTTGGGTTTGGGTTTGGATTAAATGAAATGGATTTTGGATTGGGTTATGAGGAAAGTGGGTTCCATGTTTAAAAATTCGGGTTGGGCTTTGGCCCACTTCAACCTGAAACCGGGTGGGGTTTCATTAAAAGACCGGGTCGGATCGGGTTGACCTAACCCGACCCGTCTCTTTCTTTTTTCCATTTTCACAGCCGCCTCTCTCTTTTCTCTCCATCTCTCTCACGGCTCACTCTTTTCTCTCTCCCTCTAATCTCACGGTTTCTCTTCCTCTCTAATGGAAACACACTAATCTCTCTCTCCATGATCGGACCAAGGCTTCCATGGCCGGCCCCTCGAGCTTCTCGCCGGAACCAGGCATTGCTGGCGCCGCCACCAACCTCGGCAGCAGCTCTCTGTCGACACCGGCGGAAAAATCTATCTTCTTTTTATTTATTTTCCTAGATACCGACCCCCATTTGGCGAGTGTGTGTGTGATCTCTATCTCTTTTCCGTTTCGAGATATGAGTTGTGTGTGTGTGTGGGAACTTGTGTACGTGTGTGCGTGTGAGCACAAATTTGGAGTCGCCACCAACCATGGGAAATTTAAGGTGTGGTTGGGCACCTATGTCTAATAGATTTTATCTTACTTAGACATCTAAAACTAAATGGTCTTGAACCAGAGATAGGTTCGGGGGTTTGCTTATGCGTGGGGAAGGTGTTAGGCACCCCACGACATCCGTTTAAGAAAACGGTTACCTCCTTTCCTAATGTTTTCTTTTATTTGCTAAGCCTAAGGTTTGTTGGTTTTTATTATGTACAAATGTCCCAAATTTCCGTCGAGCAATATACCAAGAAATGGCAAATGCAATTTGACCTTCATTTGGTTTTGATTAGACTCTTTATTTCACCATCCCTTTTATCTTTGTATCTTTTAAATTTCCGGGCATTTCGGTGGTAGGATATACTTGAAATCCTAACACCTAGTGCCGGGACAAACAATTAATGTTTTTGTGCCATATTCGGGATCTCTTTACCCTTGATTTCCAAGAGTAAAGCGGTCCGTCAAATGGCGGGGTTTTGGATGATTAATTCACACTTTGGGGAATTTTAGACCATGATCCTATGGGAGTTAGAACGTGTAGAATCCCTTACACGAAAGCACGTACCAGCCACGCCCCCGTGTAAAGGACTCATACCTTCCAAAAGCCAGGGCGAGCCGTAGCCCTTGGATTGCACCAATTTCGTTTCTAACGCCCACATTACCATGTTTACTCTTTTTAAAGTTTTCATGGCAAAGTGTATTTTAATCACATTTTTATATCAAAGCGATAAACACTCAAACAAGTAATCACGGCATGTTCGCAGCACATAAATTACAAGAACGAGTATGAAGACGAATAAAATGTTCAAACAAGTAATCACGGCATGTTCGCAGCACATAAATCACAAGAATGAACATGACATCAAAATGGTAAAACATTCAAACAAATGATCACGGCATGTTCGCAGCACATAAATCACAAGAATGAATGAGTACGGAATGATCACGGCATGTTTGCAGCACATAAATCATAAGAAGTTCAAATGAGTAATCACGGCATGCTCGCAGCGCATAAATTACTAAGATGACAAGTATGGGATGATTATGGCATGTTAGCAGCATATCAATGAATGCAACACTTAATCGAAATATATTTCATGAGAAATTTTAGGGAAAGGGTCAAGACCTCGTGGGGGCGGGATTCGATGCTATTGAAAGACTTACTCGAATCTCGACACCACCATAGGATTTACATGAATAAAACAAAGCAATCTAAAAAGAGGGTTTCAATGCCTTTTCGGGCTTACACGAAGGGTTAGGTGCTATTGAAAGACTTATCCTAAACCTTCGATGCCAAATAGGACTTAAATGATGAAAATCATTTGAAAAAGGGGGTTTCAATCCCTTTTCGGGCTTACACGAAGGGTTGGTGCTATTGAAAGACTTATCCAAACCTTCGATGCCAAATAGAACTTATATGAGAAAATCATTTTGAAAATATGTTTGCAATTTACGGGTCCAACGCCTCATGAATTTACATGGGGTTTAGTGCTATTGAAAGACTTACCTAAACCGCCAATACCGTTCAGCATTTTCATGCCCAAATCAAAAATGGAAAAATGACAATAATTTACAACGATATTGTAAATAATGAAAATGACGGGGTTTGAACAGGGGATTTTCGTGGGTCCAACCCCTATGGGATTACATGATGGTTAATGCCTCATTGAGGTCTTACGTAGTCCACCACGACCAATCGGGATTATCATGCCCAAATTACAAAAGGGAAAATGGAGGATATGGCAATATTCACAATATAATATTTACAACGTAGTAAACGTAAATAAAACAATAAATGAGCTTAAAACAAGATTTTCCAAGGGTCCAATGCCTATGGAATTACATGGTGGTTAATGCCTCATTGAGGTCTTACGTAGCCCACCACGACCAATCGGGATTATCACGCCCAAATCACAAGGAACGGGGATGATGACAACGCAATATATTTACAAGTACGTAATAAATGCAAATAAAGCGATAAATGAACTTAAAACCAAGATTTTTCAAAGGGTCCAATGCCTATGGGATTACATGGTGGTTAAAGCCTCATTGAGGTCTTACATAGTCCACCACGACCAATCGGGATTATCACGCCCAAATCACAAAGGGAAAAATGGGGGATATTCACAATATAATATGCACAACGTAGTAAATGTAAATAAAGCGATAAATGACATTATTTAACATGGGGATGTATTTTTCGGGTCAAATACCTCGTAGGCTAACATGGTTGTTACGGCCTCGTTAGAGGTCTTACGCAACTGAGCCAAAGCTACTCAATATTTGCCGTACTAAAACACGGGGGAGGGGATAATCACAATATAATATTCACAAGTACGTAGTAAATGTAAATAAAGCGATAAATCTACTTATTTAGACATGGGGATGTATTTTTCGGGTCAAATACCTCGTAGGGCTAACATGGTTGTCACGGCCTCGTTAGAGGTCTTACGCGAGCCGCCAAAGCCACTCAATATTTGCCGTACTAAAACACACCGGGGGAGGGGGGATAATCACAATATAATATTCACAAGTACGTAGTAAAATGTAAATAAAGCGATAAATGACTACTCAGAAATCTACAAATAATAGCAATGAAATGACTAAAAGCATGTAGAATAAATGACAATGTAAATAGAAGCAATATAATGGACTAAGAGAAGCATAAATGAACTAAAATGAACTAAAAAAGCATGAATAGAACATGAATAAACTAATAAATACAAACTAAAGTGGATCATTGTGAATCCCTTCCCATTTTAGGGATCATCACTAGTCACCTCCACCAAAAAGAAAAGAAAAGAGAGGAGAGAGAAAGAGCTTAGAGAGAGAAAGAGCTTAGAGAGAGAGAGTACCTAGAGAGGAGTCTCTCACTCTAAAAAACTACCCAAAAACCCCCTCCTAAAGACCCCCTAAAAACCCCTATCTTCTGCCTAAACTAACGCTCAAAGAGGCCTAGAGCCCGAGCAAAAAGTGTGCTGAAGTGAGGGGAGGGGGGCTGGTTTTATAGAAAACGCGTGCACGCCTCGCGCGGGACCATCACGCGCCGGCGCGGTATGGTCCCTGCGCGAGTTGTACAGCTGCCACGTGGCAGTCTTATCTTCCACGCCAGCAGCCCCATCGAATCCTCCTCGATTTTCGTGCGCGTACCCTTTTTTGACCCGATTTTCGAGGGGCAGTTTTGGAGGTCTTCTGGAACTCAAACTGGGTATGCGGCAAAAAGTCTCGACGTCCTCTTTCCAACGATATAAAGTTTGCGAATCGGAGTTCGGACGAGAGGAGTTATGGCTCCCGGAAGTCGGGGTGTCGGAGCTGTTTTTGCGCGTTTTTCCGGTGAAGATTCCGATCAAACGGGGGATGCTACCGGCGAACCGAGAGTTCCACGTCGTAGCCGGAGTCATTATCTTTCCAACGCACCCGGGCTCGCGGATCAACTTGTTGCGAGCAGGAAAGACTCTGCGCGCGAAGGCGGCTGTCCGGGAGGAAAAAATGCGTTTTGCTCCCAGCGCGTTTTTTCTCAAATCTTGTCCCAGTTCGCGCGCATATTTGACCTAGCTCCCGATGTCGGATTTTGACGTTCTTGGTACCGTCGGAAAGCTTGCGCTGCCTACTTTTTGCAAGGTTCCGGATTCGCGGGAATCCGAGCTTGGACTTGTGAGATATGGTCCCGCGAACAGAGGCCACCGGGGTGTTTTTGGTCCGTTTGAGGACAGTTTTCCGATCGGGATTCCGGCTAGACCCGGTAAAATTCTTGGCGATCCGAGAGTTCCACGTCGTGCATGAATGTGTCTTCTTTCCAACGTGCCCGGGCTCGCGGATCAACTTGTTGTGAGTCAGGAAGACTCTGTGCGCAAGCGTGGCAACGTCGGTGGGAAAATTCCGGAATTTTCAGCACAGCCTTATTTCGTCGGCCTGTTTTCACGCGCGTGGTAGACGTAGCTCCCGATGTCGGATTTCGACGATCTTGGTATCGTCGGAAAGCTTGTGCTACCTACTTTTCAACGGTACAGGCCTTGCACAGAGGCGAGCTTAGGGTTCGCAAGATATGATCTTGCGAACAGAGGCCGTTATGCCAAGGGGTCATCTTCTGACTGAGATTCCGGCTTGACCGGAGGAGCTCTTGACGATCCGAAAGTTGCACGTGGTAGCTGAAGTGAACCTCTTGCCTAAGGGTCTTCAGCTCTGCGGACCAAGTTGCAGCGGGTCGGAGAGAATCTACGTGCGCAAACGTTGCCTCCCAAATAGGCTGTTTTGTCAACAACAACTAAAATTTGGCTAAGTACCGTTTTTTCACAGTTTTGACCATAACTTCCTCGTTTCTCGTCCGTTTTCGACCCGTAAAGTATCGGAATCGAAGCTCTTGATCATGTCTCTATACGGAATGGTCAAGGGGTGGTCAGTTCGATTCCAGCTTTTGGTCTGGTCAACGGTCCGGTCAAACCTTGGTCAAACTTGGTCAACCTTGGTCAAACTTGGTCAAAGCTCCTCCAAACTCTGGGAAATGTATCTCAGACCATGTTTTGGGGGTTTCTGGGCATGGTGAACCCTGGTTGGGTTGGAAACGGCTCGGTCAAACCTCGGTCAACCCTCGGTCAACTTTGGTCAAACTTGGTCAACCTTGGGAAAACTTGGTCGGATTTTGGGAAATGTGCCCCAAACCACGTTTTGAGGTTATTTGACGTGGCAGGCCTTTGTCAGATCAGGCCGGCTTGGTTCGGGTTGTCTCGTTTTGCGTGTCGACACCTGAGAAAATCCCGTGGGTAAAAATGGGGTTATGACACTCTCTCTCTCCCTCTCGGCTTCTTTTTCTCTTTCACAGAAACTTCTCACGGCTCACTCTCTCTCTAGATTTTGGTGAACCCGTGTATGGGTCATGGGTTTTGTGTGAACCCGTGTGTGTGGGTGATGTTTAGGGTGAACCCATGTGTGGGTTTGGTGTTATGTGAGAATCAAGACCATGGAGGTCTTAGGTTTGTGGAGTAAGAGCCAAGAGGCTCATGGGTTTGGTGGGATTTAGCCGTGGGTTGTGCCGTGGGTGGTGGGTATTTGGCCGTGGGTGATGGATGTTTCACTGTATTGCGATTGTGGGTTTGTAATGGAAAAGATTTGTGTGTTGTGATTGTGAGGCATGCCTTGTATTGGTTGTGCCGTGGGTTGATATTTTTGGTGAAGGTTGTGGTTTTATGCCGTGGGTGGTGGATATGGGTTTGTAGTGGTTTTGTATGAATGGGTTGGTGGTGATTCCGTGTGTATTGTTGAATGGTGATTGGAATTGATGATGGAGAGGGGACTGTTGTTCTCTGTTCAGTTGTTTGCTGAAAATGGTTCTCTGTGTGTGTTCATTTGTATCCTGTAAATGTAGGTATGTATTGGGTAGTGGCTCAATTGTGAAGTTGTTTTGAGATTCAAGTGTATGTATGTGAGTGATTTTGTGAGCAGAGAGGAATTTATAGTGAATCTAAGTGTATAGATTACCATATTGTATAGAAACTATGTGTTTGCCTTCCTCTGTTGTTGTAGCTTTGATGTTGTATGCTTTCCTTTATCATGGTTGTTTGCTCGTGACCCTAAAAGAAGAACAATAATGTGAATATATGAGATCACTTTGTATTGAGAACAACAAAAAAATACAGAAAAGAAAGAAATCGTTTAGATAACTCCCTGTTTTGTTTTCTATTGCTGTGACTTTGTTGTTGTTGTTGTGTGCTCTTGTTTGTCATGGTTGTGTGCTCATGAAAGAAAACAAAAGGAGAATAATGTTAGATCAATTAAGGTAAACTATTCTCATAAAAAATAAAAGGAACGATACATTATCAACCTTACCTGTGCTGCCCCCTCTTCCTTTTTATGACTCTTCTTCCCCTTTTTATATAAAATGAGTCAGAGTTCTAAAACCCTTGTTTTTGATATTATCTATTTGTTTAAAACTTGAATTTTAAATTATTGCCAATTGATTTCAGATATTCACAGATAATTGGTGATCTTCTTAACTCCTTAAAACACTGAATGATTTAATTAATTAATTAATTAATCAACAATTATCCAATTAACTTGTTTAGTTTATCCAATGTGCTAGAGTCCATGATAATTTAATACTTTGAGCCAATAAGATATTTACACTTTATTAATTAAAATTAATGAAATTAATGGATCAATCATAATTAATTTGCATTAATCTTATGTGCCCAATGCCATTTTATTATTATGCACTCTGTTCATTAAAACTTCAATTAGCTATAACTTTCGTATACGTGGTCCGATTTGAACACATGACACGTCATTTCATTTGTCTCAACTTAAAGATCTATTTGATTTCTTTTAGTTGTCGATCAAACGGTCAAAAACACTGTTTGTTTAAAACCCTAATTTAGGCAAGTTGTGCACTTTCCGTTTTTAGAATTTTAATGTGTGAAAACCCTAGTTTGTGTTAAGGTTAGAATGTAGGTAGTAAAATGGGGTGTCAACACCATTTCCAATGATTTTTCGAATTGGAAATTTTTTGTAGTTTATACATCAAGACTCAATGATGATATGTTGACCACGTGTTTGATGTTTTGTTTTTGGGGGACAACATAGCAAACCAATGACTTTATAAGATTTATTTGACAGTGAACACATTTATTTGTATAGTGTTCAATTTGATGAAGAATTGGTTATTGCGTCTCCTGACATTTTTCAAGTACCTCTTGGGTCAGATGCGGAGTTTGTGCTATTAGCATCCGATGGCTTATGGGATTAGATGAACAGGTCTGTTGGGCCTCCTTTTGACTCTTTTTCATTCCATTAGATAGTTGAGTTAAGCAATTTCAATTGTTTTAATTAACTTTCTTTGTTTGATAAAATTAACAACGGATAATCACTTAGCATTTTTGCTACTGTTCTTGGGCTCATTAGCAATTAAACATTTTTCCCTCTAGGTCATGGTGGGGATGGCTTATAAATATTTATCTATGTTTTCCTCCTTTTTTTTATCTCTTATTATTATCATTGTCTTTCTTCTGTTATAGCTACTTAGTATTTCCAATCATTAGGTGGACAGGGATTGTTGGGACTGTGGATATTGAACAAAAGTATTGGTCAATGGGAAGAAAGGAAATTTGTTGCACTATATGAATTTGTTTAGATTCCTATAACTTTGGTTTTAATCATATTAATGGTTGGGAAATGTATCCAGGTATGAAGGAAGATGTCAGCACACAAAGCATTAGATATGCAATTCAATAGTAATTTTCTTTTGCTACTTTAATATGAGATGGGTATTTGCCACACAACAAATTGTGTATATTAATCCCTAGAAAATATTCCACCCCCTCAATCCTCTCAAAATTTGTCATATTATTTTGGTGTGTATGCAACTACCAAAACTCTTTACATGCATGGTAACTATTTGAGAAAATACCTGAGTATTTTTTTTTTAAAATTTTTTAATCTATATTGGATTTTGTACAATGCACATTTTGTGGGTCTGATACTAGAGGTGTTTGTTCTCAAAATTGGCACTTGTTTTTTTTATTCTTCCGGTTTGTATCTTCTTTTCGTGTGTGTGTAATGTACTTCTCATTGTAGAAATAACTTTCTTTTTTGTTAAAAGATGATTTAGTTTGTTTACCAAGTTGGCATGCATCACATATTTTATCTTTAACAAACTTAGTAATAGGCAAGCCTTTAACTAAATCAAGTTTAGATAATTTTGAGAATAAATCCATATTAGCATGTCCTAGCCTTCTATGCCACCACCAACTGTTTTCATTTATGGCAGCAAGACATATTAATTCATTTGATGACACATTATCAAGATCAATTGTGTAGACATTTTCATTTCTAAATGCAACAAATCATACTTGACTATCAATTTCATTAACAATAATGCACATGATTGATTTGAATATGACATTATAGTCTTTATCGCATAATTGGCTAATGCTTAGCAGATTATGTTTCAAGCCATCAACCAAAAGAACATCTTCAATAATAAGGGAATATGTCTTACAAATATTACCTATACCAATGATCTTCCCTTTTGATTTATCTCCGAATTTGACATTTCTTCCATCTTTTAGAGCAAGTGAGGTGAACTTGTTTTTGTCACCCGTCATATGCCTTGAACATCCACTATCGAGAAACCACTTATCCTTGATAGATTTGGATATCAAGCATAACTACAAAACAAATTTAAGTGACTTTCTTTGGTACCCAAATCTTCTTGGGTCCACTTGGGTTAGTTCTAGGTGGAGTAGTTCCTTTAATAATCCAAATCATATTTTTCTTTATGGAACATGTATGAATGTTATAGGGGATTTCAAGAAGCTTTCATTAACGAAGAATCTTTGATAGTGTTTTTCTTTAATTTTCGGGTTATATCCAATACTCACTTTGTCAAATACACATCTTTGACTACCCAACAAATTATCCAAGTTTTTCTTTCCATTTGTAAAGTTAGTCACAATCTTGGTTAAGTCTTCAATTTTGAATTTTAATTCTTTATTTTCATTTACCAAAAGATTTGAATCTTGAGTATTTAGTGATGATGTTGCCACATCATTTACTTTCATTTTCTCAAGGGAGTTTTGTGACTTAATTTCCAACTCAATTATTTCTTTTTCCAAAAACATATTTTTATCATTTAAAGAATTAATTTGTTTTTCCAAAACTTTATTTTTATTTTTCAAATCATTTAATTCATTTGAAAGAGATGTGACTTTCTTTTTAAGAACTTTATCTTTCAAAACATTTTTCTCAAATTCTTAAGCTAATTCTTCAAAAGCATTTTGTAACTCATCATAGCTATAAGACTCATCTTCTAAAGAATTAAGTTTAGTGTTGGCATTTGGGCCATTGGGTTGGCCCAAATAGGCGCCCATGTGGGCAGCCCATTAAGACAAAACCCTAAGACTAGGGTTCCAAAAAAATGCAATATAAGATTGCATTATTCAGACAAAAGCTAAGGTGAGTTTACACAAAATAGCTATCACCCTCTCTCTCATTAGCTCTCATTGTCTTAGGGTTCCATCATCAAACCCTAGGACTTGGTCTATGGATTAACGTGAAGTGCTTGAGATCGTGGCACTTTCACATTGACAAGCAACAGATGAATAGAGTACAAGGACACGTGCGAAGAGACTTGGCAAGATCATTCCGCTGCACAAGGGTATACATGGGGTTTCTTGTAGAAACCAAGAGGTAAGACTCTAAACCAAATTGTTTTGAAGCATATATGTATGTATACCACATTATCCTGGGAGTTGAGAGAACCTATTGGTATGGGAGGTGAGTGCTTTGGAACTTCTATTATTTAATAGAAAATTTGTTAATTTTGCATTTAAATATAAAAAATTGAGGAAAATTTCAAAAATTGTATAAAATTCTGGAAAGCTATTATAATCTGTTAAGAGACTCAAAATGTGCAAAAATAATATTTTTCCAGAATTATTTGATTGTTTCCTTTATTTTTCAATAATTTTTATTGTTCTTGGTATACAATAAAAAATTATTGAAAATTGAAAAAGATGTGAGAAAAATATTGGTTGATGAACTGGTATGTTTATATATACATAGAGAACAAAATTACAAATTTTCAAGATTTCTTATGAGATATATAATTTTCTATCATTTTTATTGTCTCTTGAAATTGAAATTTTTTTTATAGAAAATTATTAAAAATCTGAAAATTGTGTATGGATAGACCATTCTATGTGTAGACATGACAAGCATGAAATTTTAATTTTTCCAGATTTTTGGGATGAATTTTGAATTTTTCCATGCTATTCATTATATTTAATGAATGATTAAAAATTATGGAAAATTATAAAAATTTGGAGAAAATTATAAGAAGCCTTATGATGTGTTGCCACAAACACAAAGTATTTAAATTCATTTTTTCCATATTTTTGGTTGCACTCTAATATTTTTGTTGTATTTAGAGGCATAAAATGAGTAATTGGAAAATTTGTGAATTAAATTTTCATGGTGGCAAAATATGGAAAATGACATGTAAATTATTTCATGCTGAATGTGAATTGTCACATGCTCAAAAGAGTTTCTTTCGTCACTATGAGGTATACTTGACGAACAACTGTTCAAGTGATAATTAAATTGATAATGTTTGTTTTGATTGAGAGTGCTTTTAGTTTAATTTTGTGTGTAAAATTATTTGAGGCATGTTACAAAAAAAGAAATTAAATGGGGACCGTGGTGGAGTTGATTAGATCCTCCCTTGAAGGTTTTGCGCATTAGAGAAGTTGGATACAATAAAAGTAACACTTGTGCGTGGGAGATGATTCCTAGCATAGCGAAGTCTTGATCTCATGTCTTGTGTAAAATTATTGTTATTTAATTTTGTTGGATGCGGCAAAACATAGTTGTGTGTGCTAAATAGTGTAAAAAATGCGCATAGATGTAGTAGTGGTTTATGAAATTAATATCATGTTGGATCTTGGTAAATAGAGAAGTTGAATATCAATAGTTTGTGGCCTCTAAAGGCACAAATTCAATTTCTCCTCCATGAGCATAGAACACTAGGATGGTAAAACTTAAGATAAAATCCATTGCCTTGTGACCATTGTGAATTAAGATATTGTGCGCATTAGTTGCAATGACAATATCATAGGGGTAGATCCAATAAATAAACAACACTTGGCCTGTTTGGAATACACTAAATGTATGACTTTTTGTGTTGCACACTTGGGAGTGTGAATTGACAATTACAAAAGTTTGCTCTCAAATTGGCTAGGGTTGAGCATTTATGTAACGTGTGAGTTGAGTCTCATTGGACAAATGCATTTGAAAATGCTCATTTAGTGGGAGCTTATTAGTCTCATCATGATGCACATTGCATTATTACATTATTTTGAGCCTATCTAAGTGCTTGGTAGCACTAGCGTCGATTGCTCATTTTAGCCTACTTAAGGCATTTAGGCCCAAGCTTAAGGACTAATTTTGGGCGCTCCACTTATCATTATGGATATAATGCATTGTATGAGACAATAGTGTATCCAGGATATGCTGGGTAATACTTCTCGCTATAGATTCCTTAGTTAACTCTTTGGAGCATATAGAGTTCATTGTGATGCATAAGAAGGATATTCACACGTTCAATGATCTTGTGCACCATCTTGAACTTAGGATAGAGCATCAAGTGGCATGGCTTTGTCCTTGCTAGACATGGCTCGCGCAAGCATTTAGGCCCTAACGCAAGGATTGTGGTATAGCACTCCAATAAGGAATAGCTAGAGGATAATATCCTTGAAAAGGGAAGTAGCATTGTGCACCTTGGAGGAAGCATAGTGACTTTAGGATAATGTTTGGACAACTAGCTATTGTAATTGTTAATCCATGTGTTTTGGCTCGTGGATGCACTTGAGCAATTAGAACATGGTTTAACTTGTGTCTAGCCTAAATTATTTCTTTTTCTCTCCTCAAGGAGTTGAAGATAGGAGTAATTGCAAGGTTAATAAGAAATGGGGCATTTTGCCTTATTTTTGGAAGCAGCTTAAGGATTTTTATCATGTTAGAGTGTAATGATTGCGCACTATCTTCATCATATTGGAGCGCAAAGATTGCGCACCACATTTTAAATCCTATAAGCGCTTAGAGTATGGAAAAACAGGATATGGCTAGTAGTTCTTAGTGGTCCAAGTTTTTATCCTTAAATCTAGTGGCATTTTTTGTTATAAATATGATATAATTGGATCCAATGGTCGGTTAAGTTAATCTCTAAATTGACTGTGCCTTGGCTTGCTATAGAGCGCTAGGCATAGACTCAAGATGATGGGTTTTTTTGATAAGATCGAGTAAGTCATGGGGACCATCTCGCTTAGATGAACCATCTCCTTGACAAATGAAATGAAGTCAATTAGAGACTTAGAGAGGCAATTAAAGCATCTTTCCTTTAATAAGGTTAACCAATTTCCAAAGTAGCGCACTAGTTAAGGACATAGTTGTCTCTCCATTTAAATATGTGATGGTCCACCTAATTCTCGCAGAGTTTGAAGTTGAGGCTCACCTCTGAGTGACATAAGACACATATTTGCAATAATGTAAGTATTAAATACTTAGTGGTGAATCTTCCCTATATCTCACAATTGGATGTTGATGATAGGAAAGACTCTAAGTAATTAACTAGATAATGGCGCATTATCTTACCATGTATTTTGTTTGTTGCCTATATCTTTAAGTTAATGTCCTATTAGTTGAGATGTGCTTTTTTTGCGCGAACTGGAGATCGCTTTGGATGGCGTCATGAGCATGGTGAGATTTGGAGATGGGATCTAGAATCACATTGGAAATGTAATGAAATCACTCATATTTTCGGCGAGGTGGGGGAATTGAGGAATTAAAAGTGTTTTTTTTAAACTTATAGGCTTATCATATTCAAATATTTTTTATAAAATCCTTTTTGGTTTGGTATCGCCGAAAATAGTGGGAGTGATACATTAACCTAGTGGGAGGATACCATTAGTGCATAAATGTGATTTCTAGGGTCCTTAGTGGTGTGCTAGCTAGTTTGGACTCTCTCGTTATTTGTGGACTTGTAGAGAATCCTAAGCTCCACCATATTAGTATTGTTGTCTCCACCTACTTGTTTAGAATGGTTAACCGTTGGGCGACAAGGATAGAATTGTGGACTAGGATACGAGTCTGTCTCATAACAACCTCTAGTTATTGTCACAAATCGATAGCAGAACATTTTCCAGAAGGATATTAAATAGTCGATTCTTTAAGTAGAATTGACAATATGGGATTCTTGTGGTGAAGGACTAAAGCACAACAGTTGCTTGCTAGTAAGTCCTTGCAGCCTAAGATTATAACCTAGACCAAGATTACTTCACCTCGTTGAGTCCTTTTAAAAAGACTTGCAATGTTGTAGTGATAGGTCTATTTATTATTCCTTGATTCTTGAAAATGGTCCACATCGTTCTTAAACGATTCATCTTGACAATTATTAGCTAGAGTAATTTTGGTATAGAATGTCACCATTGGGGTTTTTTGGAATGGGTTGAATGGAGTTTTTGCTTGGAGTTTGGCTCTTAAGAAACTGTTAAAAATATAGTTTTAGATGCATAACTCTATAACCCATTGATATTATTGTTAGATATATATATATATATATAATATACTTATTTGGCTCTTAAGAAACTGTTAAAAATACAGTTTTAGATGCATAACTCTAAAACCCATTAACATTCTTGTTGAGATAGAGCACCTAGCATGGCCCTATGACTAATGGTAGAAAGATGGCTCATGTACCATAACTAGATCTTTTGTGTGCTAAAGTATGTACAGTTAGATAAATAGTGTTCAATCCTTTTTTGAGTTGCTCATGAGAGTTAAACTATGAGATCAGCAATACCATTCTGAGGGTGCTCATCGCATGCTTCGTTGAGTGGGAGCGAATACATTTGCATAAATATGATGTAGCACATTGGAATAGCAATTTAGGTTTACATGAAACCCAAGTTATATTCACTTGTTTGATAGGCCAAGCATAGTGGGATAATAACAAAATTGCTCAATCCTCAATTATGATGTGATGTTATTTGTATGTATCCCAATTTTGGTAAATGAGTGATGAAAGAGGATTCTTGAAGCGCCTGTAGATGACAACTGGGTTGTCAACCAATTATGAGATTGTATGGCGGCTTCAATATGCAACAACTAGAATCCTAATACCTAAGGGAAAACATGTATCCTCTTTTTGGTCCACTACATCTAAGACATTGTGCATAAGCCGGCATGGTCATGGAACACATGTCATTTTTGGGTGTTCTGTAGTTGACAATTGATATAGATGGTTGTCCTTAATCATGCATATGATGTTTGGAATATCATTAGGGCATGATTTGAGAGTTGGTGGACAACTCAGTAGCACACACACACACACACACACCATGTGGTTGGCAGCCATGGTGTGTATGTATGTTGCCAGGCTTAGGTTGGCTCACTCACACGAGTGACCGCCTTTGATGCTTGGATAGCGGGTGGAGATGAGACGTGGTGTTCTTTGACACTCAAGGAGTGTGTAAAGACCTTCGATGCTTTTGGAGCAAGAAGAGAAATTACACCAATCTATTTTTCTCGTCGCCTCAGTTGGACTGAGATGAGGTCTACATTTTGGAAATGAGACTGTACATGATTTACTCCCATGATCATGTTGCCTGGAAGAGCTAGATACGAGGCCTCTCAGACACTTGAGGATAGTGGGCTAATAAAGGACTCGGGTTAGGCGCTTGGAGCGATTGGACTAAGATCCGTGCGGTGGAAACATATATATACATGCATATTAAGACATACACTCCTTTTTTTTTTTTGGGAAATAAAGGAGGATCACATCGCAGTATGTGTCCATACCACATGTGCTTGCAGCGACCATTAGATATGGAGGTGAGAGAATGAATCCCTATTTCCTCACTGTGTGAGTCTAATCTTGATCATACTGTGCCCTATGTGACGTTTGACTATGTCACAAGACAGAGGCTTGATGACTATTTCTTTGGTATGTTACCTATAGCCATGGATTATTCGGCTTTAAGGGACATGATCGGGAGGAGTGTCGAACCAAAGTTGAGTGGCATTAAGGCGAAGGGAAGACAATCTGATAACACATCTCAGTCTAGTGCCTGCGTCCGGAATTCATGTCGACTTTAGCAGCCTAGGGCATGAATGTGGGTACAAGACGAAGTGATTTTGTGAGAAAGGTTGAGTGTTGTTCTAAGTTTGTTGGAACTCATAAGGGATTAGAAGATACTCAATTTGATGTGATCAGAAAGTCTAGGACATAACAAGCCATTTTTATTTAGGGGTTACACTATGTTGGTTTTTATGGAGCTTGGCTGTAGTGTCCCTGCCTTGCAGATTGGGCTTGTTGGTCGCACGAACCATTTCCTGTTGTATGTGTAAGACAAATGGATGGAAGCAAATGAGAGATGATTATTGGTTTGCCCATTATGGTCGAGTGGGAGTCTGTTGGCATTTGGGCCATTGGGTTAGCCCAAATAGGCGCCCATGTGAGCAGCCTATTAAGACAAAACCCTAAGACTAGGGTTCCCAAAAGATGCAATATAAGATTGCATTATTCAGACAAAAGCTGAGGTGAGTTTACACAAAATAGCCATCACCCTCTCTCTCATTAGCTCTCATTGTCTTAGGGTTTCATCATCAAACCCTAGGACTTGGTCCGTGGATTAACGTGAAGTGCTCGAGATCGTGGCACCTTCACATTGACAAGCAACAGATGAATAGGGTACAAGGACACGTGCAAAGAGACTTGGCAAGATCATTCCGCTGCACAAATGTATACATGGGGTTTCTTGTAGAAACCAAGAGGTAAGACTCTAAACCAAATTGTTTTGAAGCATATATGTATGTATACCACATTATCCTTCATTTAGAGGTTACCTCATCTCCATATGCCATTAAGCAAAGATCTTCGGTGACGCTTTCATCATTGTTGAATGCTAATGGGAAAAAGCTTGCACATTCGTCTTCTCTTGTGTCGAACTCATTGATGTATCCCAAGAGGCAAAGATTTGCTATTTCATTGTCACTTGAGTCATTATCCGAATCACTTCCATCGGAGTCATCCCAAGTTTCCTTTAGAGCTTTCTTTTTGTACTTCATGTTCTCTTTGTCTACTTGAGGACAATCATTCTTGTAATGCCCCGGCTTCTTGCATTTGTAGCAAATAGAAGATTCATTCTTGCTTGATTCTCCTCTATTTTCACCTTTCTTAGGGAATATTCTTCCAAACCCCTTTTTCTTCTTTAAGAACTTTTTGAACTTTCTAGTCATCAAGGAAATTTCTTCTTCTTCGTCACTTTCCTCTTCACTATTGTCGTAGTCATGATGAGAGGATTTGAGAGCAAAGTTTTTCTTTGGCTTGACTTCTTCTTCCTCCACTTTGCTATTCATTTCAAGTTCATACATCATGAGTGATCCAAATAGTTCATCTAAAGATCTCTACCTTCATAAATTGTCGTCTTCTTTGCTTCCCATCTCTTTGGTAATGACCTAAGAATTTTTCTCACATTTTCTTCATCAGTATAAATTTTTCCAAAAGATTTCAAACAGTTCACAATATTAGTAAATCTAGTAGACATTTCACTAATATTTTCATCTTTCTTCATAACAAACAATTCATATTCATGAACAAGCATGCTCATCTTAGATTCATTAACTTGATTTGTTCTTTCATAGGTAACTTCAAGTTTATCCCAAATTTCTTTACCCGAGTCGCAACCCGAGACTCTATTGAATTCATTTGAGTCAAGAGCATAATATAGACTACTCATAGCTTTACAATTCAATTCAACAAGGTTCACATCAGCCTCATTCCATTCACTTTCTAATTTTACTATGGTTGCTCCTTCCACAGTTTTTGTGGGAATATGAGGGCCATTTGCAATGACTCTTCAAACATGCTAGTCTTGAGCCTTAATCTATAGGGTCATTATAGTTTTCCAATAACCATAATCACTACTAGTGAATAAGGGAGGTCTATGAGTAGATTGACCTTCAAGCATTTGAGGTCTAGGTATGTTTGCTATGATCTTAACTCTAAGATTGTTAAATCTTACTATAGAGCCTTGGCTTTGATATCAATTGTTACCCAAATATCAACCTAAGAGGGGGGGTGATTTAGGTTGAGGCAAACTTTTTTCGATTTAAATGTGGAATTAAAAACTATTATCAAATTGCAAATATTGATTAAACAAATACAAGAACACAATTCAATTGCAACACAAATATAATAAGCAATCAAGCACAAACATGTAAGCAATTAAATAAGTAGGAGAGAGAGAGAGAGAGAGAGAGAGAGAGAGAGAGAGAGAGAGAGAAAGAAAATCAAACTCGTTGATTTTTATCGGGGTCTACGTCCCCGCCTCAAAAACACCTCTTAAGGATTCCTAAATCCATTATTGGACAATCTTCTTTCGGGTGAAGATTAAACCGTTACAATCTTGCTTACACGGTCAAAAGTAACCACCGAATGAAAAGATCTTTTCCACTCCTTAGGACTTATACCCAAACCCTAACTATCACTCACAAGAATAATAAAGGATTGTCGTACAGTAGAATGCTCTCTCAAAAAGTAGTAGGACACAAATTGGCTCACTCTAATAGTATATTAAAGAATTGAACAAAATGGCTCAACAACTATTATGAGAAATTGGATTTTGAATCAAAGTAAGAAAACTTAAACTTGAGAAAAATTGGATTAAGTAGAGAATGATTGAGAAAGTTTCTAGGGTTTTTCTTTGTTCTCTCATGTGTAAAAATACTCAGAAAGTTGAGTATTTATCATGGTTTTAAAAACTGGACTGAGAAGAGAACCGGAAAAGGGAATGGTTCCCGTACCACTGGTCCGACCGAGGTCGGACCAGTGGTCAAACCGGTGACATCATAAATAGCTTTAAAATTATATAAATAAATAAAATAATTAATTAAATACATAAAAAAAAAATTATAACCAGTTTTCTTTTCTCATTTTATATTTAGTAGAACAAAAATAAATAAATAAACATATTAACATACAAAATAATCATCATTAAACCATACATATAACAATCCTGCAATAAAATCAAATATCCAATAAATTGCACAACATATATAGATGAAAACAAACCAACTTACAAATCACACTAGCAAACCAACAACCCAGAAGCACAACAAATACAGATGAATAAAAATCAAAACTTCATACAATTCACACCAGCAGACCAACAACCCAATAGACACCAAATCACAGTGAAAATATGGGGAAAAAGAAAAACAACCAGTAGACCAAAATTTGACAGTGGGAGTGAGAGAGAGAAAGCTTGATAGGGGTGCCGTGGCCCTTGGCTGGGTAAGTGGGTGAGAGAGATCGAGGACGAGCGGTGGCGGTGAGATCGCAAGAGTGAGGCGACGGCGAGATCGCAAGCAGCAGTGGGATCGTGAGCAAGAGGCTGAGGCAACGGTGAGATCGTGAGCCACTAAGGTGAGATGGTAAAAGATCGAGACCGTGAGTCGCGGAGGTGAGATCACGCCGGAAGTGAGACTGTGAGGTGAGAAACCGTGAGAGTGAGAGATCGAGACCAAGATGCCGGAGGTGAGACCGTGAGAAGCCGGAGGTGAGAACGTGAGAGTGAGAGACCGAGAGGCAAAGTGAGAAAGGGAGAAGCAACGTGAGGACTGAGGAGTGAGGAGGGAAGGCTGAAAATGAAAAATATTGGTTTTAGGTTAGGGAAAAAAGAACAAAAACGATGTAGTTTTGGAATAAGTGGAACCGGGCCAAAACCGGTTCAATTGCTCTGGTTCGCAGTTTTCACTGTCAAACCGGCGATTTCCGGTTTTTGACCACCTTTTCCTAATTTTCGGTTTTTTCAAAGAACCAGACCGGATAGAGCACCGGTTCGCGGTTGAACCGACCGGTCCGGTTCGGTTTTTAAAACCATGGTATTTATAGCCAAAAATGAATTCTTCCCGTTATGGTGGCTGACCTAGCTGTTATGTTGAATTTCAAGCAATCTTATCACCTAGATATATAAGCAGTCACTTGGATTATTAATATGGAAAAATCTTTTGAAAATAATCCGTTATAGTGAAGAAACTAGCCATTATCATTTGAATTCTGAGAGATCTAGTCTCCTGGATTAATTAGGCAGATTTGGACAGAAACTCTCAGGTTGGAATTTTCAGTCGACTGGGTCAATTCAGTTGGCTGGATTGAATCCAGTCGCCTCGATTCCTAATGTAGTCATCTACATATAGGGTTTCCAACCTTTAATTGTTTTTGGGTTTGTTTTGAATAATCAAACTTTTATAAATTTCTTTCTTTTGAGAGATTTAATTATTTTCTTTGAGAACATGTTAGTCCTATATAAATATTATTATGATTTTAATTTAGGACTATATAATTAATTATTTTGAAAATCATTTTCGAGTTGGTTTTAAAGTTAAGCCATAAAGATCAAAACTTAATAAACTTTACAAAAACCTAACTCTTACTCTCACTTGTCTTGGAACATGATTCTTGAGCTTGATTTCCTTTGACTTTGGTCTTGATGACTTGATCTTCAATGAATCTGTATTTTGACAACGTTGCATTGTTTGATTCTTGTTTGACCATGGCGTTCCAATCAAATAACTTGTCAAAATCATACTTTAAACATAAATCATTGGGTCACATGAAAATATCATTTATGAATATCTTTAAATTATTGTTTTCATCAAAATTACATAAATGTCCTTGGATTAATTAGCCAAATAATAGGTTTTGAAGCCTTGAGGCTAACAGATTCAGAGTTGGTTCATGGATTTAAACCAAGTGGCGACTCATTTTCTCCACTCCAGAGCTCATGTGTAGGATGGGCTCACAACGAGCAACCCAATCCACCACTTCAGAGTGGGTTTAATATTCGTAAAAGAATCGAGTGACCCCTGGGAAGGGCGTTGAACAAAGGGGCTCGCGGGCGCTCATAGGTGGAGAGAGAGATTAGAGAAAAGGAAAAGAGGTGAGAAATCTGGTGAGGGTTAAGAACATAGGAGAGAGAAAATAAAAGAAATAAGAGAATGGAAAAAAGAAAGAAAGAAAAAAAAAAAAGAATAAATTTGTGGCTGTTGAAGTGGCTTTATTAAATAATTTTTTATTATATTAAATAACAGTTAGCCACCTCAGCAATTTTTGTTTGCCTCGTATGGAAATTTTAAACGGAGATGACGTCAAGGACTAAATTGAAAGCAGTTTAAAAACATGGACTAAATTGATTTTTTTTAAATATAAGGACCAAAATGAAAACACCCTTGAAATATAAGGGTTAAAAGTGTATTTTTGCCTTTTTCTTTTCAATTTTCATAATTCAATGCGATCAACTCTTAAAAAGTGATTGTGTTTTAATTTTATTAGATAGAGGAAGAGTAAGTGAGAAGATGAAAAATGATTAATTGTTTTGAATCATCATGACTGTTATTGTGGTTATATTATTTGCTAAACTATTTACGAAACTACTGGTTTGGAGGAATTACTCCTATCGACCATTCAGAATTGAACAAGTGTTCTGGTCATGTGCAACTCAATTAACACCCTTAACCTTGTAAGCCATATTCTTTATTTTCTCTCTCTTCCATAAGCCTCTCTCTCTCTCTCTCTCTGTGATGCCCCACACCACTTAGCATTATAAATTAATTATATTAGTACTAAGTCACAAAAGGATTATAGTTTTAATAATTTACATGGTAAATTTTATTTAAATTGGTTAGATACCACCTCATTTTAATGAAGGACACCAATAGTATAATGGATATACCAAGTAATTATATAATAGTCAAATATATTATGATGTAAATTATTGACAAGTGACTAGTGAATTAGTGAGGAATATAGTCATGCTACATGATTAATGTTAGCAATAATAAACATGCATATATGTTAATGGCATGTAGGATAATTAGTAATTGTAAGTTAGTTATTAGATGATTAATTAAGGTTAAGCTAATTAAGAGTATTAAAGGTTAATGGTGTTAAGTTAAGATAATGCATGTTAATGGCCTAGTGAACCAGTAGGAGTTGGACACATGAAATCCACTAGCTAAGCCCTCCTCTCCAAAGATGACACATGGAATCCACTAGCAAACCTCCACCCTCTTATAAATTGACACTTGGACTCCACTAACTAAATCTCACCCTCTTGCAAGGTGACATGTGTAATGCACTAGCCTAATTCTTTTCCTCTAGAACCGGCCCTACAAATCACACCCACCATTTATTTTCCCACTTTCTCTAATAGCAAACAAGGAGAGGAGGAAAAAGGAAAAGAAAATCTCTTCTCCCCTTGGTAGACCCACGGGTCCGGCAGCTTGGGGAAGGGAAACAACCCTTTGTTTCTTCAAGTCTCCTTCCACAATTCATGCTAGAGTGAGCCTAACATCATTCTTCATCAAGAAATCATAAGCTAGGTAAGGGTTTATGATTTTAGTTTAGTTTTGAAATGGGTATAGTTTAAATTATTCGTTGATCTTTTGGATTCTTACACTTTGAGGTTATGGGTTGGTAGAGATATGATTTTGGGTTGAGTAAGATAAAAGATTGTGTACATGCTTGTGGGATTTGAAGTGGTCTTTGCTGGAATTTTTATTGGGTATGAAGTTTGGGTGATTCCATGTTAGTTTCTTGCAATTGATGATGAAATATGTCTTGGATGTGGATTGTATGACTTGCATGTTGATTTTTATGAGTTATATGGACTGTGTATGATGAGATAAAGCTTAAGTAGGTGCTGCATGTGTTGGATTTAGGAGGATTGTTGGCTAATGGTTGAAAGTTGTTAGGGTGCTTGAGCATAAACCCAATCTGCTGCTGTTTCTGCAGTGATCAGTGGGTTGCATAAATTCTGGAATTTTTGAGAAGAGAAATTAAGAAACGTTTTTCTTTAGCTTATTGTATCACATGTCTACTGCCCATATATTAAATTTCACTTGAAAACAAGGTTATTTGATAATTATTTGTGATTTTACAAGAAAACTGTACAAATCTGTCAATTTGACAGATTTTGTGTTTGTCGGTTTGAAATTGCATAATAAATCCAATATTTGGAATTTAAGTGATTGAAATATGTTTCTGGAATACTAGGATGCATATTCTATTTATGGAATTAACCCCATGCAATTTTAGTAAATAAGGAATTGTGGGTACTGATTTAAAGTTACCTTCAAAACTGTGCTGGTAGATTTGAGTCTTTTGTCTTGGTTGAATTTTATAATTTTGTATAAAGCTCAAATAGAGTTGTAATTTCTAAGTAATGTACTAGACATATAATAGAACAAGTAAATGAAATATCAAGGAAATTGGATAGTGAATGGATAGTTAAATTCACTGTTCAAATGGACTGCCCTATAGTGGGACAAAACCTTTATTTCCTTAAAGAATGAGACTTTGACAAATTTAATCTTGCAATTGGATGATTTATTTGAGTTGATATTTTATGTGCAGGGCCAATTGCATGTTTATTGTTTAGGTGAATTTTATTATGCATTGATTTCATTGTTTGGTATTATAAAGAAAGTTATGAGCCATATAACTACGGTTTCTGCATTAGGTGCATTAGTGCCTTAGAAACAATGTGTGATTGCTTGAAGTATGTTGTATTTGGTATTATGGTCATAAATGTTGATTAGCCTATTATGAGCTAAGGTTGGCATCAAGTTGAAACTAAGATTAAGTTAAAGTTAACTTAACTTCTATACTTGATTTAGGATTATCAAGGGAGGATAGGTGAAGTAATTTACTTGAGACTCTTGGAATCCAGCTTTTGGATTGAGGTAAGGGAATGTGCCATGAAAATTTAATAGTCCATGTTTTAAGAATATATCTATATATGTTTTATCAATGCTTTCAATAAATTCAGTTCGATACTTGTTTATGTAAAGAAAACGTGCATTGATTTAGAAACAGTTTTGAGTTGGTACAGTTAAGACAGATTTCAGAAGTAAGCTGTGGATATGCTATGAATTTTGGCTTAGTAAGGCAAGAGAGAGATTGAAAAATAAACAAGCATGATATGTTTTATGAATACTTAAAACAGTTTTGAGTGTGATGCCCTGTAGACTGACAACCCAAGGCCACGAGGGGACAGTATGCCCTAAAGACATAGTAGCAGAAAGGCCACGAGGGGTTTTATTCCCTGTAGACCGGCAACAAGTAAGGCCACGAGGGGTTGTATTCTCTGAAGATATGGCAACCCAGGCCACGAGGGGATCTTCAGATCTTTGTAGACTAGCAACCCATGCCACGAGGGGATAGTTTCCCTGTAGACATGGCACCAGTAAGGTCATGAGGGGCAAAGTCTTAAAAATAAAGTACAGTTATATGTTCCATATAGTTTTTGGTATATTATGCAATGGTATGAGAAAAGTTTTCTCTTTAGAACAGTTTAAGGGAACATGTTTTATTTACATATAAAAGAATCATGCTATATGTTCAGATTTCAACAGTTATATTATGCCTTACAAGTTATCAGATATGATGTTCATCAGTATGAAACATATATGTTCAAGAAACTCATGAAATCATTTTAGCATGAATTGTTTATACGCAAGTCATATCCACAAAGATTATTCTGTTTATCATGCTTTCATACATACTGTTAAATCTTCATGTCATGTCTCCCTTACTGAGCAAAGTGGGTTGCTTAGATTGCAAGAACATCCTATAGTGCAGCCAAGAGTCTCAGAATGGAGGAGCAATTTTATTGTATCTAGAACTAGTCTTAGACGTTTTGAGTTTTTGTGCATATAAAGCAGAAGTGATGTATATGTTTAAATAGTCTTCCGCTGTATTAGAGTTATTATGTCCACATACTGATGTGTTTTGTATAAACGGTTATAAATGCTCTGACTACTATCACTTCCTTTAGGTGGACTAGTATACTCATTTGTTTTGTAAAGGAGTATGTTTATAGTATTAGGAGTTCCCAACCCAAGGAAAAGTTAAAGAATCAGGACCAGAGAAAAGAAAAAAGAAAATTTTTTATACTCCTTTAGTTGATTCATGTTAATATCAGGCACAGACTTGGTATTAGCATGTCGGTCTGACTTCGATTCATATTACGGATTTGGGTCGTGACACACACTCTCTCTCTCTCTCCTTTGGTATGAATTTCTCTCTCTTCACCGATTTGGGTTCTCCCTCTCTTCTGGTCTGGTTTATCAGAGCCCCACCTTTTCAGTCTCTCTCCTTTCCATCGATCCCCCAACCACTCTCTCACTCCACCAGGACCAACATATCATCTCCATTCACCCATTACCATTTTCATCTACAAATACAAAATGTCATCCTCTTCAGAAATATACATACCAAACCCCATCAAATCTACAAAACATAACCAACACAAAATCAGCTTGTCCTTATTTCTCATTCATAACCCAACATCATAGTAGCATCAAATTTCCAAATTTGCAAGAAAAAAAAAAAAAAAACGAGTCGGAGAGAGAACAACATAGTAGCAACAGATTCAAATTACAGAGAGAGAGAGAGAGAGAGAGAGAGAGAGAGAGAGAGAGAGAGAGAGAGAGAGAGAGAGAGAGAGAGAGAGAGAGAGAGAGAGAAAAGAAAAAGAAAAAAAAGTGCACCACTCAAAGAGACGAGAAAGGGAGAACCTGACTGTTTATTTCCTACCCAAAATACCAAATACCCATATCACATTCTTAAAATCACACCAGCCAAAATAGTTTTACTTCATAAAATAAAAAAAATATATATTTAAGTTTTTTGTGATTTTGAAAATCATACCCAAAATCACTCTTGGAGTTTGATGATGAGGGCGGTGGCAAGAGATGGTGTTGGCAGGGTGAGAGAGGATGGGGTGCGATGGTCTCTCTCTCTTTAATTTCTAATTGTTGCTGTTGGGTTATGAGAATGGAAAGAATGAATTAAATTTAACGTTTTTTTGAGTTTCATTGTCAATAAACTAACTGATTTGAGTGTGGAGTAAATGCGCATCACCAAGACACTTGTCCAATTTTGAATGGTCAATTTGGAGGAATTCCTCTCAATCGAGTTGGAACTAAATTTTGTCCTTTCTTTCTATTAGGAAGTTGTGATAAATAATGCTTCGTGAAAAAGAAGTAGAAGAATATTCCACCTCTTAAATTACTCGGAATTAATAAAAATGATTTAAATCTAGGGAGTGGCTTGGGTCCAGTGCACAGGAGCACTAGACCTGTTGAGATGCTGTTATGTGTCCAGTTTTGTACAGTTTTTGGACACGTAGCAGCATCTCAACGGGTCTAGTGCTCCTATGCACTGAACCCAAGCCTTTCTGTTAAATCTACCCATCTATTCAGTATGTTTAATTTTAAAATTTGAAAGATATGGAAAAGTGAAAAAAATTAAAATCAGCAAAGGTCTAGTTAAATTCTCGTCTTTTTTGGGAAAAAAGAAATTTTATGGCAACCATATCTCTTTATCTGTTAGAGGGATTTGATTCACTTGCCAAAACAGTGATAAGAATAAATGCCAAACACGCCACCCTTATCAGTTACCAGTCTCTCCATGCAATGAAAATTGAAAACCATTCCTAAAAAGGTCTAGCCTAAGCTCCTAGGCATCAATACCTAAAACATCCAAATAGCTTAACAAAAGGGTAAGTATAGGTAGGTGTTTTTAATACATAGGAATCAACCACTCTCGGTGCTATTATTGTTGGTGTTGGTGGTGTTGTTCTGGCTTGAAGCTGGGTATTTGATAGCATTCAGTTCAACCTTCCTAAGAGCTGCTTTGCCGAGATCAATGCCACAGATGTCAGAAAGCTGAACAAGATAGAGCAGAACATCTGAAAGCTCTTCACCCAGGTGTACTTTCTCTTCTTCTTTCCAATCTGGCAGACCCTTTGGAACCTCTCCTTTCCACTGGAATATTTCAGATAGTTCCCCAACTTCACCAACCTGACAAAATCAAAACAACCCCATCAACAATAAAATTTAAAAAAATTGCATCTTTTTCTTCTTCTTTTTTATTGTTTTGTTCTATATTAGAAGAACATTACGACATATATAAAAACAAAAGGGAAAAAGCAAGATAAAGTGGGTTCCCGAAGATTTCTATGTGATAACAACGAAAAGGAAGATCTGTTTACAAAGTTATTGGTCAAGTTTGACTCTGGTTTAAAAAAAAAAAACATTCACGGTAACTTGGGATTTAAGAAAGTAAAAAGGATAAGAAATATTATATAGTAAGCTATAGCCCACTTGCAAGCAAGCCACATTAGAAAAATATATGGTTGAAACATGAAATCATTAGTACTTCTCTGCCAAATACAACTGGTTTCAGTTGTATTTTTTTGGTCAAATGAAAGAACATTCAACAGACAAACAATATATTTCTATGTGATTCTCTCCCTCTTTTTTGGATCGTACAAAAAAAGGTATAGATGAATTATATTACATACCAGAGCCAAAAGGAGGTTTCTGGGGCTGTGGAATTGCTCCCAGTTCCTTTCCTTAGCAAACTCTTGCATCTTCTTCTTGAGAAGATCAAGAGTAACGCTTTCAAGTGCTGGAGGCCCAGTCATCTTCCTTCTTCTCACCAACAAAGACAATGTTTGTGCAAGAGAGGGAGTTACAGCAAAGCTCGAAACCAAGACAAGTTTGTGCAAAAATTTTGTTGGAATAATAAAAAGAGCAAAGAAGGGCTGCTTTGGAAGAAATAGAGGATTCCTTGGTTGTACTTGCTCTTTTTGGGCTACCGACACTACTGCCATGCATTGCACCTTCCTTCTATGAAGAAAGACAGGTGTCGAATTCTATATATTCTCGCCTCGATCTTAGGTGAGCTTTCTGGCTTTGTAGGGACCCACTATTCTTCTTCTTCTTTGCTATGATTGGCTATTCAAACTTTTTTTTTTTTCTGGCTTTGTAGGGACCCGCTATTCTTCTTCTTCTTTGCTATGATTGGCTATTCAAACTTTTTTTTTTTGAATGAAGCTATTCAAACTTAGAATATGTATATATATATATATATCAATTGGGAAGTGGGACCGCTTTGCTCTGCCGCGGTAACTTTTCAATCACCCGGTGACTTATGTATCTTCCCTGTCCACATGAAGAAGTTAGTCAGTTCAATCCAAAATCTTAAAAAAAAAAGTGTTCGTTTGGATTTCTTTTGAATTAAAAATATTATTTGTTTATTTATTAAAAATTGGAAAAGTATAATTATACTTTTACAAACGTTATTTAAAAAGAAAAAAGAAAAATCTATATAAGTTAATAAAAACAACTAATCCAAATACTTTTAGAATAGAATAAAGCTTAGGTGCAACCCGGGTTGCAACCATTTCTACAAACTATTTATTCATAATTGAATAAGTGTCTAGTCATGTGTAATGCATATAACCAACTTAACCCTAAATTAACAGCTTTAATCTCGTTAGCCTTACCCTTCATTTTCTCTCTCCTTCGTTCTCTCTCTTTCACCACCGGTTCCCCTTCCCTAGTCCCCTCCTTGAAGGCAAAACCCATAAACCTTCTTCTGGGTTTAGAAAATTTCAGATCTACAATATGACCTCCATATCAAACTAAACCAAACCATCCAAATCCATTAGATTACCACCACTAAATCCAAACCAATCTCAGATCTGGCGACATGGTGGCTACATTTACATCCAAACCCATCACAAACCAAACCCTTAATTTCCTTTAGCCAAAAATCACTTCTGATCCCATCAATTTTTTTTCCCCAGCAACAATCACCAACCAATAGATCAACCCAAAAATTATTTCACAACAAAGAAATAAAAAAATCACAGAGATGGAGAGAAAGGAACGGTTGAGTAAGAAATCCACAACTAGATCCACAACCCACGGCAAAATCCAATCACAGAAATAGCGAAACCCCAACCCAAACATTGACAATTGGACAAAGCTAGAGTGAGCTGCCTGGATTAAGATTGAGCGCCCCTCTGTCGAAGATGAGGTGGAGAGGCTGGGAATGGAGGAGACATGGGGGTGGAGAGGCTGGAAGCGAGGGAGAGAAAGGGAAGAGGGAGCGGTGGGGGGAGAGAGAAAAAGGTAGGATGTGAGAGGAGACTATGAGTCTGAGTAAGAGAGAGAGAAAATTAACAGGGTTATAGTTTTGTTAGGCAATAAAACTAAGTCACCAGGACACTTGTCTAATTATAAGTGGATGGTTTGTAAGAATGGCTGCAACCCGGATTGTAGCAAAACTTTGTCTTTTAGAATATACTTGACATTGCGTTAAACATATCTCACATCAAGACACCTACCCCAAGTCAGATCAGTCGAAAATATTAGCGAAGATTAGAAAGGTCGGGTAGAAAATCGATTGTCTCATCAGCACCAGAATAGAGGGATTTGACTCGAAGCTGGATCCCAATACCAATAAAGACTCCAAAAAATCCTATAAATAGGAAGAGGAAATATTTTTTGAGCCAACAACCCTACTGAGTGAAACATTTTGAATTAGTATATTGTGCACTGATTTGATCTTCCGAGGATAATCGGTGACTCAACCTACGTTGGACACTAGTTCCTTAACGAGAAAGTTCTATTTTGATTTCAGTTCCAACCGTATTGAGAAGCTCGTATCTTTACAACCCATCTCGATATGGCCATCACTTCCCAGTTATTGATTTTTCTACAAACTAAAATTGATAAACAAATGTTGTTGTTGTTACAATTATCGAATTGTTAAAAAAAAATAAATAAATAAATTGTGAAAAGTTATAAACAAGAGTCTTCAGGTCTTTGACACTTATCTATATATAAACGAATTGACAATACGTGCTATTTATTTACAATTTTACAGTGACTTAATAGATAGTCAATGCGCATTCCCTTGCGTCGAACCTCCTAGACTCTACTTGATAGACCATGACTTTATGGTATGAACCAAATGTTTTTCACTCCTTTGTTTCAATTTGATAGTCCATACCTAATGCACACAGAAAATCCGTGAGAACATGTTTTGAGTGGTGGTAAAGATTACTAGCACAAAATTACAAATAAAATTCAGTCTCCAATTTTTCCACGATGCACTAACTATTACCGAGTTATGCCTTTGTTCTACCCAAAAATCCGGTCGTTTAAACCATAAATCAAGATTATTTATGATTCTGCTAAGATTCTAACACATGATGCGGCAATTTTCTGTCGTTGACAAAACCCTTTTTATTTTTTTCTCTTTTTTAATTTATTCAATTAAAAATTCACAAAAAGAAGTTTTTTTTTTTTGCTAAATCACAAAAAAGAAGTATAGGAACAAAGGTACAAGACATTCAATGGGCTCAAAAGTTTCTAGGCATATTCGACATTCTCCCAGATCATGCATGGTAAATTGTGAAATAGGTTTCGGTTAATTTGTTAAAGTAGAAGGAAAAAGAAAAGAAAAGATTGTGGCAGCTTGGAGACACTCAGCTAAATAACAATAATAATGATGATAATGACATTTTTCTTTTCAGCGTTCTTGTAAATCATTTAGATCCTCATCACAAAACCAATTATGTCGGCCATGTGCAAAGCATGTGAGATTCTAAAATGTGGCGCTAGCTACACAGTAGGCAATGTTAATTTCTTTGTTAGTTATAATTGCCCAAGAACCACGCGAGCATAGGGCCAGTGTAGTAACCAACCATCTAGATTGTGTACATATATGATATATGTTCATATTTTAAGCTTGCAGGTGTTGCATGCTTTAACCCCTAAAAATATAAAATGTGATGCAAACTTCGGCTTGCATGATAGTGATGCCTTAGAATATTATGTAGCTGTTCGATATAGAGTTGAGCAACTATGACCCTAAAACTTACAGAATAATGGGAGGACTAGTCGTCCCATATTTCGTGTAGCTCGGTGGGTTTTAAAAAACATGAATCACAACAAGGACATCAGTGCAACGAAGTTGTTGGATGCCCAAGAGCACACCAGTCCGATGAAGTTGAAAAGCTATATGCATCTCATACGTATATAATTATTAAGCACATCAAAATAAGAATAGGTTCTTCTTCTAATTTTGATCAGACTTGATACTCTAAATAATAAATTCTCATTAAATCAATCTCAAGAGAGTATTTCATGTCTATTATTGAGATTATGGACTCCGTCTTGATATCCTTTCCACAAGGCATGTATTGCACGTACAAGGACTCCGTCTTGATAGTGTTCCCACAAGGCATTGAGCCATTGCCCATACAAAATCTCACTCTATATATATCAGAGTGTAAAGATACAAGCACTAAACAGCAAACTTCAGTGAACAAAACTACACAAGCCATTATTCAGTGTTGTGAGATTAACAGCACATGTCTATTACATTGACAACTCATAACCCACGTGTCATAACCACACAAACAGATTAGTATAACTGATTAGTTATTGTTATAGTCTGTTAAGAGTTAGTTAGACATAGCTTTGTTTATAAATACATATATGTACTCTACACTTTACATAATGAAGAATATACAAGAATGTTTAGTTTCAGTCTCTAGAATTCTCTCTCTCTACCTTTTCTTTTATGGTATCAGAGCATGGCCAATCTAACCATAGCTTCTACTTTTCTGTTCTGCCTTTTTCTGCAGACATAGCTGATGTAGTCATAGCCTCTACTTTCTAGCCTTACAATCTCTACTTTTTGATTTCTGATCTCTGCTTCTTTTCTTCCTTCTTTTCTGCATCAAAAGCCTTTCTTTCTTCTTTTTACATCAAAAGCCTGTACTTCTTGTTTTACCTCACTGTTTCATCATGAACACCAGTCCAAATACAACCCCCATGATACTTCTCTCCAACATCACAAATCTAGTCTTAGTCAAACTAGATCACAATAATTACATGCTATGGAAGTTCCAAATTACCTCAACCCTCAAGGCTTACAAACTACTTGATGTAGTTGATGGCTCCTATCCATGCCCTGAGATGTACACTCGAGACTCTAATGGTGCTGTAACAGCCATTCTCAATCCTGAGTTCACTCTATGGGACACCAAAGATCAAGCCTTGATCTCTATGATAAGTGCAACTCTGTCTCCTTCAGCCTTGGCACTTGTCATTGGTCAAAAATCTGCAAAAGGAGTATGGGATACTTTAGAGAAAAGATTCACATCTTTTTCAAGATCCAATGTTCTTGGTCTCAAACGAGATCTCAATAACATCAAGAAGAACAATGATAGCATTCATGTCTATATGTAGAAACTTAAAGAGTGTAAAGATAAGTTGGAAGCAGTGGGTGTTTTTATTGAAGATGAAGAGCTACTGCATATCATTCTAGATGGACTTCCTACAGAATTCTACCCTTTCTGCTCAACCACGAGAACCATAAATGAGCCTATAACCTTTGAAGAATTACTTGTCTTGATGCTTGCAGAAGAGAAGTCTCTCAAACACAACATTGATTCATCTAAAGAATTAATGCATCTAGCTATGCTTGGCACAGGGCCTAAACCAAATACAGGTACCAACACCTCTCCTGCAATTCCATTCAATCCTCAATCTAATAGAGGAGGTAGAGGTGGAAGATACAACAACTATAGAGGAGGAAGAGGTGGCAGAAACTTCAACAACAACAACAACAAGGGAGGATTCTCTTTTTCTCCTTCTTCTTCACAGCCCTCAACATATGCCAACAATCAATTCTCCTTTTCTAGACCATCATGCCGAATCTGCTACAAAATGGGGCACACTGCTCTTGACTGTTATCACATAATGAATTTTTCCTTCCAAGGAAAACATCCACCAACAAAGTTGGCTGCCATGGCATTCTCATCCAATGCTTCATCTTCAAACTGTTGGGTTTCAGACACAGGAGCCACTGATCACTTCACACTTAATCTTGCAAACATCCAACAAGCCAAAGTCTTCCCATCACACATATAGGTAATGCTCAACTTAGAGCCTCAAAACACATTTTACATCTTAGGCATACTCTTAGGGTTCCAAACATGCAGTCTAATCTTTTGTTAGTCTTCAAATGTTGCAAAGATAACAATTGTAGTTTTCTTTTCGATGCAACTAAATTTTCTATTCAGGACATTCATTCAGGAGAGTCCTCTACAAGCGCCTCAATGAAGCTGGTCTTTATCCAATCAATGGAGATCTTTTCAAGTCAAAGTCTCTGTCTCTTCCAATCATCTCCAAGTCAGCCTTTCATTCATCTTTCAAATCAGCCAATACGGCAGTCAAGGCCTCCTCATCCACGTGGCATTCAAGATCCTACAAACTGTTCTTCAAAGTCTTCCTACAACTATTGTAGATTCATCATCCTTTTCTAAATCTTTTTGTAAACACTGTGTTTTAGGAAAGATGTCACAATTACCATTTGCAATTTCTTGTACTCATGCTACTGAACCCCTTCAATTAGTTCATAGCGATGTATAAGGGCCAACACCAATTACTTCAATAAATGGATCCAAATATTTTGTTTCTTTTATTGATGATTTCTCTAAATACACTTGGTTCTTTCCTTTGAAAAATAAATCTCAAGTCTTCCCTACTTTTGTTCATTTCAAGTCAACCATTGAAAATCTGCTTAACTACAAACTCAAAATTCTTAGAACAGATTGTGGGGGTGAATACACAGATACTGACTTCCAAAAATATTGTTCTTCCAATGGTATTTTCCATCAATTTTCTTATCCTCATACACCTCAACAGAATGGGGTAGCTCAGAGGAAACACAGACACATTGTTGAAACAACCTTCATTTTGATTTCCCAATCATCCTTACCTCTATAATATTGGCCATATGCATTTGCCTCATCTGTTTTCCTTATCAACAGACTCCCCACAGTCAAACTTCAACTCAAATCTCCTTGGGAAACTCTTTATGCCTCAACACCAGACTATACATCTTTTAAAACTTTTGGTTATGCTTGTTTTCCTCTTTTAACTCCTTACAACTAGCATAGACTCCAATTCAGATCCCAAGAGTGCATCTTCTTAGGTTATGCTACTCATTCCAAGGGTTATCTCTATTTTGACCCTATTCATAACAAACTTCTAGTGTCAAGACATGTCATATTTGATGAACTTACTTTTCCATTTTCCAAGTCTACTCAACCTGACACCTCTTCCATAGATATCACATCTCCCACTAATATTTGGCTTAGTTCTTTTCTCTACTTTACTACTTGCTGTTAACCATCAATATTAGGTCCCCATCCCTCACATAACCCACATACCTCATCACATCCCACTGCACCTACACCAAATTCACTAATAAACTCTCCACCCATACCAGAAACTGTTCCCATACCAAAAACTGTCCTTATACCAAAAACTATTCCACCACCAGAAAATGTTTCCACACCAGCCACAGTTCCTCCACAAGAACCTATTCTCATATTGCCTTCTTCAAACCCTTCTCCATCCACAATTATCTCTTCCCATCCAGTTCCTATTTCTACCAACACACATCTAATGCAAACAAGACTAAAATCAGGCATATCAAAACCAAAAGGAGCATATACCTCACCCTCACCTAATTACCTTGATGTTGAACCTCCATCATTCTCCATTGCCAGTGCTCTCACTCATTGGGTTGTAGCCATGGAAGATGAATACTCAGCCTTATATAGACAGGGTACATGGACTTTAGTGCCTCCAGCTCTTTCACTAAATATAGTAGGCTGCAAGTGGGTCTACAAAATCAAGAGAAATGCAGATGGGTCAATTTCTAGATACAAAGCTAGGCTAGTTGCCAAAGGCTTCCATCAACAAGCTGGCCTAGACTATGATGAAACATTCAGCCCTGTTATTAAACCTACTACAGTCAGAATTATACTCACCTTGGCAGCACAATTCTCTTGGCCTCTTAGACAGCTCGACATTAGCAATGCCTTCCTTCATGGCTTTTTAAAGGAAGATGTATATATGGAACAACCACAGGGCTTCATTGACCAAGCACAACCTGGATATGTCTCTAAGCTCCACAAGTCCTTATATGGCCTGAAACAAGCCCCTTGGGCCTAGTTTGAAAGATTTACTTTCCAACTTGAGAATCTTGGATTCACGGCCTCCTCTGCTAATCCATCCTTGTTCATCTACAAATCCCATAATGAGATCCTTTATCTACTTCTCTATGTAGATGATATTATCCTCACAAGCACCTCCCCTTCACTCATCACCAACCTCATCACCAAATTACAACAAACCTTTGAGTTAAAAGATCTTGGTCCCCTCCATTACTTCCTTGGTCTCCAATTACAGTATCATGAGATTGGCTTCTCTATGCATCAAACTAAATATGCTACAGATCTTCTCACTAGATTTGACATGACCAACTGCAAACCTAGCTCTACTCCATACTTTTCCCTTTCCAGACTCAACCAAACCCAAGGCACACCCTTACCAAATCCTACACATTTTCCAAGCCTTGTTGGTGCTTTACAATACCTCACATTTACCAGACCTGATCTTAGTTTTGTTGGTAATCAAGTTTGTCAATTCATGCATTCTCCAATAGACACTCATATGGTAGCTACCAAACAAATTCTCAGATACCTCAAAGGGACTTTGAACCATGGGCTTCTCTTTCACCCAAACTCCTTCACTTTTCAAGCATATGCAGATGCCGATTGGGCAGGAAATCCAAAAGATCGTCGCTTCACATCAGGCTATGTTGTCTTCTTAGGCTCAACCCCAATTACTTGGGTCTCAAAGAAACAAAGCACTGTCTCTCGCTCGTTTACCAAAGCAGAATATCGAAGCCTTGCTTCTACTACTGTAGAGGTCTTTTGGATTCGCATGATCCTCAAAGATTTGGGGATTTTTCTTCCAGATCCTCCACTATTATGGTGCGACAACCTTTCTGCCTTAGCTCTCGCCTCAAATCCAGTGTTTCATGCCCGAACCAAGCACATAGAGGTTGACTACCATTTTATTCGTGAGAAAGTTGTTCGACGTGACATCGTTGTAAAATTTGTCTCCACCACTGATCAACTTGCTGATATACTCACTAAATGCCTCCCTTCTCCAAGATTCACTCGGCTTTGAGACAATCTCTTGCTTCCTTTCAGACCACCATAGATTTAGGGGGGATGTAAAGATACAAGCACTAAACGGCAAGCTTCAGTGGACAAAATGACACAAGCCATTATTCAGTGCTGTGAGATTAACAATACATGTCTATTACATTGACAACTCACATCCCACGTGTCATAACCATACAAACAGATTAGTATAACTGATTAGTTATTGTTATAGTCTATTAAGAGTTAGTTAGACATAGCTTTGTTTATAAATACATACATGTACTCTACACTTTACATAAGGAAGAATATACAAGAATGTTTAGTTTCAATCTCTAGAATTCTCTCTCTCTACTGTTTCTTTTACAGAGCAACCTACACTTCATGTTTGAGTCATTCTCCTTCTTAGTAATTGTAATTTAGATCTTCTGTATATTAATCTTATTAACATATCTAAATCACATACAATTCAACTCATTGATTGTTCATCAGATGAATGATTAATTTCCAATGTTCATATAATCTTAGAAAATATAACACTTTTATTAATAGAAAAACGTGACACAAATTGTATTTTAAGGTATAAATCCCAATAGATGACCTATAAGAAAAGAATGACATGCTAACTAGGTTAAAGAATAACCACCGGTTTGACATTACTTTCTTACATCTCTATTAAAGTTAAGTTGTGTGGACTAATGTTTATAAGTTGTGGGACCAGGCCTTTTCGGTGGACCACTATGGCATTGCCACATACATGATGTGGAATAGTTTTTTCACACCATGGTAGGAAGAAACCATAATTTCTCATAAAGAAAAAGTGTTATCACAAGATGTGGTGGAACACATCATTGGATTTGACATAAACATTATTTTATTTAATCTTATCAGAATCTAATCTGAAAAAAAGAAAAAAAAGAAAAGAAAAAAGAAAGATGTTACTACTTATTACATGAATGGTAGAAGTGACCATATAAATTCAAATCCTAATACTTGCAGTAAAACCCAATATCAGCACGATGATAATAATATACTGTTGTAAATAAAAAGGATATGATTCGGGATTGAGCTTTACAACATCTTCAAGAATTAAACTTTGTCTCACTAATTATATCATGGTCTTGCAGCTTAGAAGCTATTTTTTTGATTTGGCAGCTTAGAAGCTATTGATAACATAAAATAGTGAACGATCTTCTTTGTTATATATAAAGTTTAAGCAATTAATTATTTTCATCTTTTATCTTGCAATTGGTATCTCCTAATGCCCAGAATCTCTCTCTTTCTCTCTGGTATCCCTTGTATAGAGCGTGTTACACAGACTTGTATAAACTATTGGAAGCGAAAGGTCAAATTAATGTTTTAGTTATGTGTTAGCTCAGCGTCTCTAGCTTTTAGACATGACATGATTTCGTCCCCGCTTATTCATTATTAGATAGCTAGATCATTGCTAGATATCAATAACTAATATCAAAATAGATCTTTCGTACACAATTAAATAAAAAAGAAGATTTTCCTGTCAATATATACCTTTGTCAAAGAAGTTAAAGGAGCCAACCACAAAATTGTAGAAAACCAATGTACCTGTTACATTTGACCCGTTCCCAAATTCTTTGTTTCCTAGCTTCACGGGCGCAGCACACAGAGAGAGAGAGAGAGAGTTTAATTAAAGTAAAGAAATTAAACAAGTCCTTATTCCAAGCCTCCATATGAACGGAAACAAAATATTCAAAAAGCAACGATATCATGCATACATGTTCTTATAGATAACGATTCACATAACCCTGAAGATACCGCAAAAAAGAAGAAAAAAACCAATAAGCCATTTGCTAAAAATTCTGTCTCTACTAGCTTTCTCATAGATGATAAACCCTTTTGAAGTTACAGTCGTACGCTTTAAGGAAAGATATGAAATCTTCTAAGTCACTATCAAATATAAAACTTTATCGTGACCGAAAGTGAACTTCTTCAATCGTGTTGTTAGCATCCGTTAGAATTTTTCAAAGATCCTCCAATTGAGGGCTTGGAATGTGACAACTGATTTTTGGCTTTAGAACAAAGTAGTAGTTAAAACCAAAGCTTAAAAAATTTATTGGGATAGTTGACCCATGACTCATGAGACAAGAGTTGTCAACGTCACCTAGAATTGGTCATTTCTTGGTTGGGACTCAAGGCAGCAGGATCACGTCGAAGAGTGATTTTAGTCAATAGAAACGAAATTTCTAGAGGATTAAAAGAACAATTTTGGGTTCAATGCCATGTGCAGTCGGCAAGGTGCCTGTGGACGGTGCACATTTACAAACCGCGTGAAAGTTGAAACTGAAAATAATACTCCATTATTTCTTGAGCAGAAAGTTTACAGATACAACAAAATTTCATAACAATTTCACAACGAGTTCAAGTTATTGTGAGTTACGGTGATTTAAGAGATCCGGCATAAGAGACTTGCGTTGGGTTGGGTTAAATTAATTATGGGTATTATGACATTTCTAATAGATTCCATTTGGATTACAAAAAAGTAGCCAGTGAAAGATAATTTGCACATTACTAATAGATGAGTGGAGATATTATTTGATTTTATAAATTATAGGATTGAAACATATAAGGGGAAAAACACAATTTAGCATTTTTTTTTTTAAATATTTTATTTTAAGTTGTAGTGCACTAGCAATTCAGCTTATTGTGAACATGTTATGTGTTATGATATAAGGCGGTTTTGTCTTATACAGAGATCAAAAAGTCTTCTGCTTACCCAAAGCAAAGATATCAAGCAGAGCCGCATTTTATGCGGCCATTTAGTACCGCACCAGTAATCAATCACAAGCTTGCTTCCTTATTAAGTTTACATGCTCATTTTGGCTATGAAGTTCTATAAATAGAAGCATTGAACTAAATTGTTATATATTCATTCTGTATCAAATAGAAATGTGTGTAGATGACCACCTACAGAAAATAGTTCAAATATAATCTTCTTCTCACGCTTCTCTTTTCTTGCCTCTCTATTTCTTTTATTTTATAACACGTTATCAGCACGAAACTCTGGCTAAATTCTAGAAAAAAAGTTGTCATCACTTTGCAAAGATTATTTGTGTGACACTCCAATCCATTGTAAGTTTTTCCTAAAGAATTGGTAATCTCATTACCTATTTATTTGTCATCATATTGATTCATTGCTTACAAATTTTAGTGTTTATTTAATGCATTAAAACCTTATGGGTTTTATGCTAAACATATGAGGGATTTTGCTCAATAACCTGATTTTTAAAACAATTTTGCAAAAAGACACTGTTTTGAAACTAATGAGTTAAATAGCCTCTCGCGGAACTTGTCTCTTGTAGAGACGAGTTCCACATGGAACTCATCTCTACAAGAGACAAGTTCCGTTAAAAATAGCTCGCGTGGTGTTTCGTGGCATTTTGACGTGGAAAAATTTAACACCGCTAGAACTCGTCTCTTGTAGAGACGAGTTCCACAAAATTTTTTAAATTCTCTTAAATCTGGCACGAACACGCACATTGTTTTTTAAAAAAATTAATCTGGCTGGAACTCATATTTAGGGGAGACGAGTTCCATTGAAATTACGAAAACTACTACGCATTTGCGCATATTATTTAAAAAAAAAAAAATCTGGCTGGAACTCGTCTCTTCTAAAGACGAGTTCCATTGAAATTAAGCAACACCATTCGTGTTCGCGCATATTATTAAAGTACAAGTGAGAACCAGTGGGGATATTAATGAAAAAAGTGGAACTCGTCTCTTCTAGAAACGAGTTCCATTGAAATATTTCAGTTTTTTCAGCCTACGTTCATTTCATTTTTGCGCTCTCTCTCTCTCTCTCTCTCTCTCTCTCTCTCTCTCTCTCTCTCTCTCTCTCTCTTTACTCGTTACACTTAAACCATGTTCTTATTTTTCTTCATCTTTCTTCACTTTCCCAACATCATTGATCAATAAAAAGGTAAAACAATATAAATTTTGTCAAGTACGCTTATAGTTTAATATAACAATTATTTTCTTAGATTTGTTTGATTTATTTTTGGAAGAAGTTTTAGTATCATTTTTTTATTTACATGTTGCTTAAAGTTATTAGCTTATAAACGTTTTTTGTGGGTGTTGAACATTTATTGTATTCCTTTGGTAAACATGAAGCATCTCTCTATTCCTTGCATAACGTGAAGTATGTTTGAACTAACAAGCTGTAACGTGAAGTATGTGCTATTCAGTTTTTTTTTTTTATTTTTTATTTTTATTATTATTGTCACTAACAAGCTGTAAACTATATATTCCTTGAAAAGTAGAAATTCATTGAAAATGAAAGAATATTACTCAGAAGTATCATCATAAAAAAAAATTTAGTGGCTAACCGAAAGTCTAGTGATACCCAGTCTCCACAAAAGAATCATCTCTTCCCACACAATGAGGATGATACGCTTTAAGAATCATCTCTTCTCATCCACCACCAATTTGTTGTCCACCTCATTGAATGTACTGCCACTAGGGATCAAATCCATCAAGCACCTACCCAATAACATAAACTCCTCAGCAAAGGCCTTTTGAGACAACATAACATCAAACAAATTATCATATGATTTTCTCTTACATGGGTATATAGCAAAGTGTGTATCCTATATATAACCGCAATCAGATTTATAAAAACAACATTCCACATAACACAATCCTTTTTAGGCATTTTATCAAACATAAGTATAGAGATTGTTCGAGATAGATTTTATTTGAAAAATTAGGGAGTATAGAAAAAGAAACGTACCATTCGAGTGAAGTTATTACTCAGTCCCACAACAAGGTTTCCTCTTATTGCGAGTTGGGTTCCTCTTCAGTACAACAGGCATATCTGGTTGTGGCCATTTTGTACCTCTACCCCTACCCCTACCCCTATCATGATCACCCACATCAATATCCCCAACCAGGTCCTCTAACTGGGTGGCTGAGGAAGGGTCACTTGGTTGATGCGTCGCTGATGCTGGACCACCTAATTGCGTGGCTGATGCTGAACCACTTGATTGGGTGGCCAATGCTGGGACAACTGACTGGGTCACTGAAGGATGGACCAACTGACTGTGTGGGTAAGGATGGGCCACCTATATGCGTGGCTGAGGATGGGGTAATACTTAAAAATGATGAAGGTGGGCTAAATGTCTAGGTCAGGAAATTGGCCATATGCTCATGATGGGGTGTGGAAAGTGACGGTGTAAGGACGAACATAAGTGTAGTGTGGGCAAATGAAATGGGGGTGGTAATGTAGGCAGATGAGATGGGGGTGGTAGTATGGGCAGATGACATAGGGGTGGTCTCAGTAAGGGTGGTAGCATCTCCTAACTGAGTGGGAGGAACACTCGTACTAGTACTCGGATCGGATGGACGTGACGGGCGCTACGCACATGGACATGGCGGGCGTTGCTTACGTGGATGTCGCCTTGGAGGAGCGGTTGGAGAAACAGTTGTATGATTACCGGTGTCTGAGTCTGTGTTAACTCTTTCCACTGAATCAAGCCGATGCAGCTCATTTGAAGCTTCTAGTGCATTAAATGCCAATTGATATGCCTCTGCTGCTAGGTCCATAAATTTCGCCAGATCCAACTCTTGTTCAGGATTAAACATTTCGCATATTCGCATGTTGCACAAAGTCTATCAAAATGTATAGTATGTCAGTAAAAAATTGTGATTCAAAGATAGCAAGATGCATGGAATTATTAAGTTTAAAAATTTACCATCTCATAACATCCGCTCCTGCGACTGATAAAGCGTCGAGTAATCCGATGGTACCAATCCATATATGGATCATGATATGCCATGAGACCAACCATTTTGTCACGAGTGACAACATGCTCACATCGATGGTCCCATATAGTTATGTATTCCCTCCAACGATGCCTCCAATTCTCATGTACCTTACCCCTAAGATCACAATCATGTAATTTCACATCGGTATTAACAGGCTGGGCTATGTCTTGCTGCATACCAAATTGACGTAGAGCACGATTAGGTAAGTGCCACTCTACGATCTGGAAACATATCAGAGGCGTCACTGAACACCATACCTCCTGCCCTATTCGACAATACTCAGGCAACAAATTCAACACATCATCTGTGTATGGTTGCCATATTACCTACAGAAGCTTAAAAATAAAATGCATTAATAAATGATATATTTGACACATCACATTTATTCTTTTATTTATGTAACTGAGAAGTAAAATTTTTATAAATATTGTCTATCACTTATTATATAAGTAAATATTTAGTAAAGACAATAACAATATAATATCATTCAAATTCACCATGTATTGAATAACAATATAATAACAATAACAATGTAATTAAAACAAGCATGTTACCTGATCAGGACGTTGCCTAGCAAAGTCTGATCGATACTGCTCAAGCACATGGGTGGACACATCCTTTACGTCATTTGCATTGCACCACCTACAAATATTGAAAGAAAATGTCGTTTTTGCCATAACATCAAATTAATAGAAAGTATTCATCTATAACTATTAAGACTCCTATTTTTTAGTACAGATTGCTTTTAATTCCTCATATATGCCCAAAAAAGCTACATAAATTAATACTAAACTCTTAAAGGCACTTGGAATATAGTGAGATGGTGTCTTAATCATGAAAAACGATTGAGGTCTTTGTTGCAGTCTCTTAGTATTATTAATTTTTTTTTTTTTTTTCACAAAAAAGGCATAACCTTATTTTGTAAGGCATATAACATGTTCAATGTCTATACAAAAACCAAAATAGTTACTTACCTAGTTCCATAAGGACCCTCTGGCAATGGTTGGGTAGCATCAGCATCAGCATCAACATCAACATCAGCATTAGCATCATCCACAGCATTAGCATTAACATCATCCACAGCATTAACAATTGGCTGAATAGACTTTATTGTAGATAATATGTGTGGAAATCTAGACCATGCCCACAACTGCACCAAGATTAGTGCACCAATAATGTCACATGAGTCCAGGTCAGTGGCTCTACATAACTCTCTATATAACCATGCTAGAGCTACACTATCCCAACTATACCGTCCAGCAGCATCAAAGTCCTCTAAGAATGGCAAGAACATAAGGTGTACATTCTCTCCAAACTTGTCAGCAAAATAACTGCCCCCAAAGAACTCTAATATGTAAGCTCATGTATACCGCTGCACGGTCACCTCATTAGCATCATCAGGTAGGACACCAAACGTGTCTTGGAGCTACTTCATATTTAAACGTGACCCATCTAACTTATTTGGAGGAGGAGAGACACTAAGTAACTGAAGACATAATTCAGACCAATTTAACTCAGTGCTCCCTACCAATACTTCTCCATCAACGGGTAAACCCAACATGACCTCAACATCTTGTAAGGTGATGGTCATCTCACCGTGGGGAAGGTGGAAGGTATAGGTCTCTTGAAGCCATCTCTCAACTAATGCTGTAATCAACGCCCAATCCATTTTTATAAACCCAAGCTTGGCTATGCCATAAAAGCCAACTCGCTGAAGGTACGGGATAAAATAGGGATGAAGTCGTCTAGATTGTTTTCTTATTGCCTCGCGACGACGACAATGTAATAAAGTATACTGCAAAATGAAAAAAAATATATATATATATCAATTTATTTTATCACTAATGTAAGCCATAATCAGATAATAAATATATTAAATACATACCACTCCCTCTTCCTAAATTTTCTTGGTGATGTGTTTATCCTGTTTAGTCAACACATAGGGGTCACTAAGACCCGGATCCATCACAAAACGGCGAGGCTCCATAAGTGACAACTACTGCAACCATCAAATCAAAGCAGTGATATACCCAATCAACATTATTTAAAATCTTCAATACTTTTTCTCAAAAATAAAAAATAAAAAATAAAACACTGTATTCCTTGTATTTATCCTAATGTGAGTTTCTTAGTGTAAGTGAGCATGCCATAAATTTCTGAAATTAGTCAAATAATAAGACATTTCAGGTAAATGTTTATTGGTTTGCACATGTGGGGACTGCCTATGTCAATAATTTTTCTTCAGAAATCATTACCAATCTTTTTGGTTGTAGAAAAAATATGTTGGGTCAACTTAGCAGCAGTGGATTTTTCAATTTTCTTTTCATTGCAAAGAAATACCAATAGATATACATATCCAAATACATTTCTTATTATTGATAAACTACATGTCTTGAACAACTATAATTGATGTACTTTTCAAGATCATGGATACCAGCATATTTAAACAAAGATGTATGCATATATAGAAACATGTAACACATACTTCTAAAAAAGAGGGAGCCTTAAAGCTAGTTCAAACTTTCTTTCTAACAGTGTCCATATCCAAATTAGTCCTTCAAATGTGTTACAACAATGAAGACGGTACCAATTCTAATAATTCTAACCAACAAAGTATGGAACTTCACTACAAAAACTAATATAACCTAACTTTTGTTACTGACCCTCAACCACCACCACTCCTTAAATGTACCACCACTACGCCCCTAGTGAAGTGACCATTGCTATCACAATCTTTCTGTGAATAAAACCAAATATGTATTCCAAGCACGATGCCACCAAATACGTTGCTATAACCCCGCCATCAAATGTCACCACTAAAAAACAACAACAATTACATCAAAATTCACCTTTACTTTTGCTATGTGAAACATATGGATTGCTTGTAACCACCCCCTTTTTTTTTTTTAGAGTGATTGCTTGTCACCATCGAAATGGGAAAATCCTCTGAATCAGGAGTTCACCATTGACAGTGCAGCCAAAGGACTCTACAAAAACTAACAACAACCCAAAAACAAAATCAAAGCAAAAATTACAATCACAATCACAATCCAAACAACAACCAAGACCCACAACAATTTCACAAACGCAAGAACAAACCCACCAACTGCAAAAAATCAACTTTCGGAAACCCAGACCCAAACCCAAAATTTCTAAAGTTAAAAGGGGGAGATGAGAAAGAAATTTCTTTACCTGATTTCTAGTGGTCACTGGAGTAACGAGGTGTGCCGTAACCACCGGAGCAAGCGAGAGGAAGAGAAGGAGTTCTCGTAACCCTCCAAGCGAGCAAGAGGAAGAAAGGGAGTTCTCGTAACCACCGAAGCGAGCGAGAGGAAGAGAGGGAGTTGCGATGGAGAGAGAGGGAGGGAGAAAGAGCTACGCAGAGCAGAGCGAGTTGAGACTGAGAGAGTAAGAGAGAGAAAGAGTTTTTAGATTTTGAGAGTTTTGAGGTGGGGAGATGATATTTTCTTCATTTTAAGTGGAACTTGTTTCTTCTAAAGACGAGTTCCAATTGCAGACGTGGCAAAAATTTAAGTGGAACTCGTCTCTAGAAGAGACAAGTTCCAACTGGAACTTGTCTCTTGTAGAGACGAGTTCACAAAAAAGGCTATCCCCCTCAATTGTTTTGAAACAATATTATCTTGCAAAATAGTATTAAAAATAATATTATTAAGCAAAAAAAATCCTAAACATATTATATCTAGTAATATTTTTAAATATAGTCTGTGATAAATTAAGCAATTCCTTATGCTTATTATATGTCAGATATGTATATTAATTTTGTACACATGTCCATTAATTATTTGTGACATGTGTTTTTATGTTAAGCTTATTAGAATGGCAACCAAGCATCCCAGTAGGATCGCTTTGTATGTGCCATCATAACTATGAAAAATTAAAAGAGGATTGAGTACCTTACAATAAAAGATCCTTTGATTTTATGAAATAATTTAAGTGAGAGATACGAGCACCTGAGGTTGCAAAAGTATTTCTCCCAAAAGTTCATTATAAATTGATACACCTGAAGTTGCAAAATTTCAAAAGTGTAAAATACGAACACATGAAATTGCAAAAATACTCCTCCTAAAAAGTTTATTATGAATTGATGCACCTGAAGTTACAAAATTTTCAAAAGTGTAATTGAGTACAATTCTATACTTGATGCACCTGAAGTTGCAAATTTTTTTTAAAAGAGAAAGTGAATACATATTGCAATTTTTAAAATCTGTTCACAATTATAATTACGTGGGGAAAGGTTCATTGAAGAAGACATGTTGAAAATATATATATATATATATATATATATATATATATTATATATATATATATATATATATATATATAATATATATATATATATATATATAAATTATATATTATATATTATATTTCAAGCCTCAAATGTGCTTCTGAAGTAGAAATATCGAGAGCATAAGTTCAAGAAGTATTCTAAACTAATACATGTTGTCTTCTAGTGGTTAAATAAAATACTAAGGTTTTGCTAGAAAACCACCAGTCTCATCCAACTGATTGTACACCTATTCCCTGAATTGAATGGATCCTCATTTAAATAATTATATAGGAAATGAGGGTCGTTGGCGTGGAAGTGGTAGGAACAATCAATATTGAGTGGGACGTACTCAAAACTCTTCAAAAAGGAATATCACATCTTTCCACCAGAAGTGGAATACCAATGAAATAAAACATTAAGAAAATGGTAAAAGTTTACATATATAATAAACCTTCAAAAGGCCATATGTGTGGTATAGAAGGTCATTGGTCGCGTACCTATCGTACGCTTAAATAAAAAGAAAGGGAAATAATTTGAAATGAATTTTACTGATCCAAAAGATCTCATAGGTTATTTTGATACCTTAAATATTATAGTTTATCTTGATCGAGATGATCACGATTTTGTTGATAAAGAAGATCCAAAAGATGATGGGTGAAAATTTTGTCTAGCAGACATTGCAATAACCTATACAATCCTTAAAGAAAATAAATATTTTCAAACCCTATGTCAATACTATATTTGGTTTATAGAACCTAATTGAAGGCTCTGGAAGAGCAAATATTATGTTACCAAAGGGAACAAAAATATGTATTGACGATATTTTGTACTCTTCTAAATCTTGAAGAGATTTGTTCAGCTTTAAGGATATACGATATAATGGTTATTATATTGAAGTCAACAATGAAGAATATATTTATATTAATGGTTTCGGGTTAGAAGCTCATATTAGAAAAACTGTCTATTTATCTTTTGGGTTATATTATAGAAGAATTGAAATAAATGTTACAATGCACCAGAAGTGCCATTACCCAAATATATTTTACGCTCTGGCATGATGGTCTTGGACATCCATAATTAATAACGTTGCATTGAACCATTGAGAACTCTCATGGGCATACACTTAAAGAACCAGAACATTCTTTTACCAAATGACTATCCGTAAAATGATTGTTCTCAAGGTAAATTAATTATCAAACCATCCTTATTCAAAGATTGTTGTTGAATCTCCATCTTTCTTTGAAAGAATTGAAGGTAATATTTGTGGACCTATACACTACCATGTGGGACATTCAGGTAATTTATGGTTTTAATAGATGCATCAACAAGATTGTCATATGTGTGTTTACTTTCTACTAGAAATATTGCATTCACTAGACTCTTTGTTCAAATAATTAGATTACGAGCATAATTTCTTGATTATCCAATTAAGAAAATTTGTTTAGACAATGTAAGTGACTTTTACATTTTAAGTATTTAATGACTATTGCATGTCAATTGAGATTTATTTCGAACATCATGTTACTCATACCCATACTCAAAATGGTTTGACTGAATTATTTAAAGACCTCAAATGATTGCTCGTCTTTCACGTATGAAAACAAAACTAATTATTTATGCCTGGAGACATGCTATATCACATATTGCATCTTTAGTTCACATTATTCAACAACCAATATTTTTCACCTTCGCATTTCTGGTTATGTTGTATATATTCCTATTGCATACTCACAATGCAATAAAATGGGTCCTCAATGTAGACTTGAAATTTTTATGTTGGTTTTGATTCACCATCTATGATTAGATATCTTGAACCTCTAACATGTGATGTTTTTAAAGTTACCATTTGAAGATTGTCACTTCAATGAAATAGTCTTCCCACCATTAGGGGGAGAAAAGTCAGTGCCAAAAGCACGACGAAAGATTACTTGGAATGTTTCGATATTACCTTATTTTGATCCTTATAGAAATTAATGTGAACTGGAAGTTCAGAGGATTCATTTGCAAGGTATATTACAAACAAATTACTAGATGTGTTCACTGACAGTAAGAGATATGTGAAATCACAAATTCTAGCTGCTAATACTCCAACACAGATTGAAGTCCTTGAAAAACAATTAATTGATATAGCAATAAATGAATCTAAAACACGCCTAAAGCGTGGGAAATCTGTTAGTGCTAAAGATAAGATTCCCCATAAGAGGAATATACAAAAAAAGCAAGTCGCAGCCTTTGAAGAGGCAATACCCATAAAACAAGCAATATAAATAATTTATCTATCCAAATTTTGTGCACAAAATCTCCTAAAATGAACGTCCTAAAGAGTTATCCCCTTAAGTGGAATATCCTGAAGAGTTATCTCCTAAAGAGAAAAAGGTACCTGGAAATCATGAGATCTCGATACATTATATAAATGTAGGAGATATATGGGATAAAAATAAAATTGTTGTCAACAACATATTTTCATTTAAAGTTGCTCTTAACATTACCAGAAGTAATGATGCTGAATTTGAACCACAAATCGTCAAAGAATGTCGACGTAGAAATGATTAGCCAAAATGGAATTCAGATAGAACTAAACTCATGAGTAAAATATGAAATAATTGGACCTGTAGTCCAAACACCTAGAGATGTAATTCTTGTTAGATATAAATGGGTATTTGTACAAAAACGTAATGCAAAAAACAAAATTATGAAGTACAAAACGCGACTTATGGCACAAGGTTTCTCGCAGAAACCTGGTATTGATATGCTACTAAAATGGATTCAATTACATTCGGATTTTTTATTAGCTTGGTAATTACATAAAATTTGGATATGCGCATATCTATATGAATCATTGTATAATGATATAGACATGAAAATCCCTGAAGAATATAAAATGCTAGAAGCATATGATTCAAAATCCCTAAAGGATATAAAATGCCTGAAACATATAATTCAAAATCCCAAGCTACAAAGATCCTTATATGAATTAAAACAATCTGGACACATGTGGTACAATCGTCCTAGTGAATATCTATTAAAAGAAGAATTTGAGAATAATCAAATTTGTCCATGCGTTTTTATTAAAAGATTAGAATCTGGATTTGCTATTGTGGCGGTATATGTTGATGATTTAAATCTTGTGGGTACTTTAGAAGAGTTCACAAAAACCGCCAATTATTTAAACAATGAGTTCGAGATGAAAGATCTCGGTAAAACAAAATTTTGTTTGGACTTGCAAATTGAACATATTTCAAATGAAATTCTTGTTCATCAGTCAGCCTACACAGAGAAGGTCCTTAAGACTTTCAGATGGATAAAGCTCATCTTTTGAGCATTCCAATAATTTTCCGATTACTTTATGTCAAAGATGACCTCTTTTCACCATCGAGAAGATGATGAAGAAAATCTTGGTCCTGAAGTACCATATTTTAGTGCAATTAGTGTTATGACATTTCTTGCAAATTGCATGCGATCTGACATAGCTTTTCAATTAACTTACTTGCAAGATATGGTTATGCACCAATTCGAAGATAAGGGAATGGGCCAAATATATATGACGTTACCTCCATGAGACAACTAACATGGGATTATTTTATTCAAAATGATCAAATCCACAAACAATTGGATATAAAGACATAATTTATCTTTCTAATCCATACAAAGGCCAATCACAAACAAAATATTTGTTCTTTTGTGGCAACAACACTACTATTTTCATGGAGGTTGTCAAGCAAACAAAGATTATCACAATTCATGAAGTAAGCTCATTTCACAAAAATTCTTTTATACACATGGGCTTTAGAAGAGCAGAGATATTGATGTTAAGCAGATATGATCAAATGATAATTTGGCCGATCTACTCACTAAATTATTGTCGGTTGCAATATTGAAGGAAATAGTGCACAACATTGACATGCGCCAATTTACAGATATTTTCATCATAAACAATTACTGCTCCATGTACTCATGAGGGGGAGTAAAAGTTCTGGAAGATATGTGCTGATTGTACTCTTTTTCCTTCACTATGGTTTTTTTCCCACAGGGTTTTCCTTTACAAGGTTTTAATGAGGCAATCCTAAAGGCACTTAAAGAGACACAAGAATATTGTATTCTTTTTCCTTCGCCATTGGTTTTTTTTCAACTGGGTTTTTCTTTGGCAAGGTTTTAATGAGGAATATTCTTTGTGAGTGGTCATCCAAGGGGGAGTGTTATGATATAAGGCGGTTTTGTCTTATACGGAGATCAAAAAGTCTTTTGCTTACCCAAAGCAAAGATATCAAGCATAGCCGCATTTTATGCGGCCTTTTAGTATCGCACTAGTGGTTATCACAAGCTTGCTTCCTTATTAAGTTTACATGCTCATTCCGACTATGAAATTCTATAAATAGGAGCATTGAACTAAATTGTTATATATTCATTCTGTATCAAATAGAAATGTGTGTCGATGACCACCTACAAAAATAGTTCAAATATAATCTTCTTCTCACGCTTCTCTTTTCTTGCCTCTCTATTTCTTTTTATTTTATAACAATATGGAATTTATTATATATGTATAAAAACTCTTTCTTCAAGACTTCAACCCACAACATCAAAAACATCACGTGACTTGTGCATGCTGGCTCTATGTTTCTCCTACAGCTGGCCACCTCTTGTGCACGAAGTACTGCATGAAATTAACTTTTACAGTTGTGTGCCAACCCAAAAAAGAAAGGATGTGTTACAACTAGTGAATTCTACTTTAGCATGTGAGTAAAAAAGGGTCAAACAACATGAGAAAAGTATTCGATGTGGCCATAATAAGTAATAACTAGATTTCTATATTGGCTGAATTTATACCTATATGGTATGGCGACTTAATAAATAAAAAATTTGTATTTCATTGTGTAATTGCGAAGTTATAATTTTTTTTTTCCTATGAACATCACATATTTTCTACTAACTGACATGTTAGAATGATTTCCATCAGAAATCCTGAGCTATGTACTGTAAAATTTGGCTAAAGTTGTATGTTAGGCTGAAAACCATGCATACATATACAAAAGGAAAAAGAAGGTGAAAATAAATATATTTTGTAAAGGCCTTGTCCAATAAATTTATATGGGTAAAACTTATATGCAGTACCTTATATTAGGTACATCAGGTTCCCTGCTTAAAAGACCAAGTATTTAACCTCCGTTTGTCTCTCACGTTAAATGGCCACATTTTGGTCTTTTAAGCAAGGGAACCTGATGAACCTAATATAAGGTATTGTACATAAGTTTTGCCCAATTTATATATGCATAAAACCATGGCCGTTTATAGACTTGTGTTTTGTTTGCAGTTCTGTTATCATCTTCAATAAAAATACATTATATATACTTTCAAGAGAAGTGGAAGGAAAAAACGAAGTAAATAAATAGTGTTTCCTTGTATTCAGTTGGGTGAAGGAAGCCAAGGGAAAGGGAGTGCAGGTTGTAGTAGGTCCTTTATACTATAATTAATTTCTTAAAGTAAAAATAAGTACTTTTGTCAGAATTCCCAAAAAGGATCCATTTATTTAATATTTCCATTAACTTTTATATTACATCAGATATCATATATAACACCCATCTTCCCGAAGTGGGTCCACTTATTGACACTTTTTGTTTTACACTTTATACGTAGAAGCTCCTATCATAAAAATGGGGCTCATGCTTCTCTAACTTATCCAAACTTTCTTCCAAACCCAATCCACTATATGAACAGGTCATGACCAAATCCAAACGCCTTTCTAACCAGTTCCGTGCCTGATCTTGGGCCGAGCCTGGTTTAATCTTCTGCTTCATTTGTTCACCCTTTCTAATTGCCCCTCAAATCCTCGGTCTTGAACTTGTGAGAGAGAAGGATTTGACCAAAGTCCAAAAAAGGAAAGGAAAGGTTTCGTACTTTGCTCAAAGTTTCCTTAGTCATGACCTCAACTTGCAATAGACTGAACAAGACCTTTGGTTCAACTAGTGGTCGAAAGCTTCTTTTGACTTAGCTCATTATTTTAACTGTCCGTGATAGTTTCCCAATGAAGTGATGATTCAAATACACTACAAGAAACAAGCTTTTTAGTGATGGCCAATGTTTGTCATTAAAATATGAAAGGCCATCGTAAAAAAAATTTGCCAGCTATTTTTGCAATGGCAAATAGCCGTCGACCGTCATCGAAAAAAGTCTAGTTGAGAAAGCTATATTACCGACAAACCATCAGAAAATATTTTGTTACGATGGCAAACCGCCATCATTAATACTAAATATGTTTCGTCGGAAATATTATTCGAAATGAGGGAATTTGGTGACCATATATCTTTTGCAACGCACAATAGCCATTGTAAATTCTGGAACCTTTTGTGACGAAGTATGACTGTTGAAAAAATTTGAACACTGTGAGATAAACAATGGCCGTCGTAAATGCTGAAACTTTATGCTACGAACTATGGCCGTCGTTAATATTGGACCATTTTGCGACAAACATTGTCCGTCAGAAATACTATAACCTTTTTCTTGCATTGGGTGACTACTTACCTTTTGCGGCAAACTTTGACCATCATTAAAACCTTATTTCCAACGAAAATATTTTGTTGTTAATAAAATAATTTTCGAAAACAAAATTGTCGTCGTTAATATTATATTTGTGACGACACTTATCTGTTGAACATAAATAATATATATTTTTGGTGACAAAATACTGTCGTCACAAAAAGTAATTGATTATTATTTACGACAAAATTTCCATCACAAAAAACTGTCATATTTATATATATATTTAAAATATCAATATTCCTATATATAGAATACTTCACATATTAACCAAAAATATTAATCTTCTAAAAAAATTCATTCAAGTGAAAAACACTGGTCCATAATAGTTCAAATTCAAATAAGTGCAAAATATCATAAGTACTAAAAATTGAAAAAATCTACAAAGTAGTGTCAATTGTTTAATACTGCATGACAATTATATTATCCTTAACCAAGATATTTTTTTAAAGGGAAGATCAATCATCATCTAAGTCAATTTTCTCTATCTGATCAGAATCACGTTCCTACTTCTCAAAATCATCTTCCTCGAAATCACATTATGTGTCATTGTCTGCATTGTGATCTCCATTCTTAATTCCTGTAACATTTTCCGGCATTATTTGAGACTAAAATGAATAATAGTACCAAAATGTATTATTATGCAATAAAAAAAATAAAAAATAATCTAAATGGTATTCTTTTGACAACATCAACAACCATCACCATAATAAATGATACAATATCGTACCATCAAAATACATCTATATCTAACTACACAATAACTACATCAACAAAACATTTAATAAGCATTGTCAAAAGCTATGTACTTCTCCAATGAAGGAGAACTTCAAAGAATACATTCACCTCAAATAGTTACATCAATAATACATCTTTATCACCTGCAACAATGCATCGACCACCACAACTCACATAAAATTATATATGCATCAACAATACCAATACGTCATTATCAACAAGTACAATAACAACATTAATCATACATTCCCACAATCATCAGCAATGCATCGACCACCACCACAACAAATCACATACAAATTAATGAATATGCGCCAATAGTAACATGTATGTCATATCCAACAAATACAACAATCACATTAATGATACATACATACTCAACATTCACATATATTGAAAAATGTACCTGTGTAGTAAGTGCTTGCATAAAACCACTGTGTGATGCCCATGGATTTCAACATATTTGCCACCATAAGAGGCATCTGTGCTTCCATTTGAATAATTCTTTCCTCCATTTCCTTTTTTTGGGCAAGCCTCATATCATCCATTTCTTTCTTCTCAGTAAGCTGCCTATCTTCCATTTCTTTTAAGCGGGCCACAAATTCCTCTTTTTCCTTCAAGCGATCCTCCTGGCATCCCTTTCTACAACCTTGACTAGATGGCGTGATGTCATACACATCTCTAGGCTTGATACCAGCACCCATGCCAAGCACACGATCACGAGTGGGAGGTCCAGTCACTTCAAAGTATATTTGTTTCTCATTCACTACCTCACCTTTAGATTCAGCCTTTAATTTCTTGGTTTCCATATTTTCTTGAAGAAAAATTAAACCTTATCAGAATTATACAAACTAATGTTAAAATAAATTTAACATGCTAATTAATTTTTAATACTATTTCTTTCTTGCGCTTAGCCATTGGTACATAACCTGTAGTTGCAATGATTTTACATTCTTGTCGATTCAATTTGTTTATATCACTTTTGTCTTGTTTTTGTGAGAAATACACTATAGACATTAGTTTATACATATATTTGCATAAATTATGAGAAAGAAAAAAAATATTCGTTAAAGAGTTCATTTAATAATCACCTTCCACTTCGGTATATTTCATTTTTTTACCATCTCTTTCTAGATAGCTAGAGTTACGTCGTCTGGGGGTGCTTGTAGCGATCTTCTCATTCTGGATATTTTTCAAAACAGTCTTTTCTAAGATGCCACATCCAATCGGGGTAAAGACGTTTGATATAATCATCAAACACCTTCCGCACTTCCAACTCAAAGCTTTTGTGATCAAACGACTCTTCTTTATAACATTCATATAGAATGTCCAATTGTTCTTTAGGATAATCAGAAAAATTTGTCCATGGCCCATGAATGTTCTAGTGGAAGTTCACACCAATCTCACCAATAACTTTTGAAATTGTGAATAACAATATTATTAACAAAAAGAACAATAAGAATAATAATTATAAAGTGAAATCATTAATTCTCATTTATACAAAAAAAAAAAAAAAAAAAAAAAAAAAAAAAAAAACAAAAAACAACTAGGTGACAAATCACCCTACAACAATATCCTCAACCATGTTCCTACTCCAATTTATCTCATCATCTTCGTCATGTGCTTCTGTCACACATATATTGAATCTTTGAGCTTCTTCTTCTTGATAAGGTTCTTCTTCCTTTCCAAACACTTCATAAAGATTTCTTGGTTTGGTCTCAACCAAAACACTCCATGCACGATCTTTTATACAATTTAGATAATAAACTTGAATTACTTGACACGCTAACACAAACGGCTCTTGTGTGTTTAGCTTTCGTGTCATATTAATAGTAGTGATCCTATGACGATCTACTTTATAACCAATGCCTTCTCGCGCTACATCAAACTATTCACACTTAAAAAAAACAATAGAATTCCCTTTTGTACAACGAAGCTCAACAATGTCTGTTACCAATCCAAAAAACGGCACATTGCCATTTTGAAGTTCCCCTCTCACCATAATACTACTATTTTGTATTCTTTTACAAGCATCGCATCACTTTGTACGAAATCTAAACCCATTGACATTATAACAAGAGTAGTAATGAGCTCTTTTATCTAGACCCCAAGACAACGAGCACATATGCACATCAACTTGCTCATTTCCATCATTATATTGCGTGATCTATAAAGATATATAAATAAGGTGACATTCATTTTTAAGTGATTGAATTTCTAAGTAATGGATGAACTCATGTCATCTTACATTTTCTTTAAACAATGGATGAACTCGTATCTATGCATCTCGTCAACTTTATCCCCTAAGTTTGCAAGGATGTTCTTATGTTCTCTACATATAGTTATCATTGAATTCAATCTTAAAAGTTTATATAAAAGTATGATAGTATTAGTATACAAGATGTAAGTCTTACTGAATAAACGACTCGGTCTCTTCGCAATTTTGTAAGACATAGAATGTTGCTGCATGGTAATCTGCATTGTTTAACTCTCGTACAACATGCTTCCCAAATAGAAGAATTCTCGTGGAGAATATGGATAATCGAGGGATATCACATGTTAATGCACATCAATCGTCATTTCACTCAAGTCGATTAAATATTGTTTTTATCCCATGTAAATACCGTGAGCAAAATGTTAGACATTCATCTGTGTTACGAACATAACTCTTGAGAATACATAAATACCTATAGATGCATCAAATTAATATGCGTACGTAGTTAAGATATACTAAAAGCAAATAACAACTCATTTTACCTTTCAATCGGATATATCCATCGATATTACATCGGACCAGTAACTTTAGCTTCCCAAGGTAAATGAATAGGCAAGTTTACCATTATATCAAAGAAGGCAGGTGGAAAAATTCTTTCTAACTTGCAAAGGGTTACAGGAGTTTGGTTTTCCATATGTCGCAAGTCTTCCAACCGTAACACTTTAGAGCATAATTCTTTGAAGAATTTATTGAGCTCAATCAAAGCATTAGATACATGTTTAGGCAATAATTCGCGAAATGCAAGTGGCAATAATCTCTCTAAGAAGACATGGCAGTCATGGGTTTTCATACCATGAATCTTTCGTTCCCTAATATTCACACATCGAGAAAATTTTGCAGAATAACCATCTGGAACCTTTATATTTTGCAACCAGTGACATAGAGCCCTTTGCTCAACATTAGAAAGTGTATAGCAAGCAAGAGGCAAAATATTCTTCCCATCAACCAATTTGGGATGAAGTTCCTTCTGTATACCCATCTCTTGTAGATCAAGATGAGCGTAAAGGAATCTTTAGTTTTACCCTGAATATCTAATATTGTCCCAATCACATTATCACATACGTTTTTCTCAATGTGCATCACGTCCAAATTATGACGTAACAACAATGTACTCCAATATGACATATAAAAAAAACACTACGTTTCTTCCAATTATGGCTCTTTCCATGCCCATCCAACCTTTGTTGTTTACTTGCCTTACCAAATGTAACTAATGGTAGTCCATTAATTTGTTTCAACACATCATCACCAGATAATTTTTTAGGTGCCCCTTTCCTCTCTTTCTTACCATTAAACTGTGTCTTTTGTAATCACCATTTATGGTCCATTGGAAGAAATCTACAATGACTCATATAACATGTCTTTTTACCGTTTGGTAGCCTACAATGCTTAGTCTCATTGCCACAACAAGGGCATGCAAGATGCCCTTGTGTACTCCAACCCCAAGTATAAGCATACGCGGGAAAGTCATTGTTAGTCCACATTAACGCAACTCTCATTTGAAAGTTTTCTTGCGTTGATGCATCATATGTATATGCACCGATTTCCCACAGGTCTTTTAACTCGTCGATTAATGTCCTTAAGTAAACATCGATATCATTACCAGGACCCTTTGGGCCTGAAATAACCAGAGACATAAATAAATAAGGCTCTTTCATACACATCCACGGGGGGATGTTGTAAGGGAATAAGATAACAGGCCAAAAACTATGACTAATATTCATATTTCCAAAAGGATTAAAGCTGTCAATTGCTAAACCACCCTTACATTTCGAGGATCTGAGGAAAATGACTCATGAATTCAGTCAAATGATTTCCAAGCCTCAGCGTCTGCAGGATGCCTTAGTACCCCATCATTCAAACGTTCATTGTGATGCCATCTCATGTCTGCAGTTGTCTTCGTTGACATAAATAATCTTTGCAACATCGGTTTAAGTGGAAATTATCGCAATACCTTCCATGAGAACTTTTTACCATTCCTTTTACCATTTTTGTTGTTTGTCTTCCACCTTGAAAGATGACAAACTGAACATTGATCTGCTTTCAAATTCTCCTTATAATATAGCATACAATCATTTTTGCATGCATCTATCTTTTCATAGTGCAAACCAAGATCACCAACGATCTTCTTTGCCCCATAATTAGATGTTGGCAATGTTTCGCACATTGGAAATGCATCCTTCAATAGCTCTAGCAACATGTTGAATGAGTTTTTGCTCCAACAATTGATGCATTTTATGTGCATTAACTTGACTATTAAAGCCAAGTTAGAATACTTCTCACACCCTTCATGAAATGGTTTTTCTGACTCTTCTAACAATCTATAAAATTTCTATGCATCTTCATTTCGCTCTTGTGGTTCACTCCAACTTGCTTCCTCACCATCCATCACGTGTGGATAAGCATCTTGGATCATACTAGGTATATCATCACTATTGTCATCCTCATCCTCGTCACTATCTTCCTCATCATCTTCACTGTTACCCTCCCCTTGGAGATGCCATCTAGTATAGTCACGCCTCATACCTCTCCATAAGAGGTGTCTTTCAACCTCAACTCGTGTTCTTCTATACCTATTACTACAATCATTACAAGGACACTTTATTTTCATATCATCATCTTTTATACGCTGGAATGTGTCATAACCCTATTTTTACCCCCGGGATTTTCTCGAGTGTTGGCATGCAAAACAAGGCAGCCTGGGCTGAGCCAAGTTCGACTCGAAAGAGGCTCAATTACATCAAAAGGTTCTCAGAACATAGCCGAAATCACATTTCTCGAGGTTTGGGAAGATTTGACCAGTGTTAACCAAGTTTGACCAAAGTTAACCGGAGTTGACCAAGTTTGACCAAGACCATGACCAAGCCAAAAACAAGATTCAATTGACCACTTGTTGACCATTGAGTAGAGCATACCAAGAGCTTCGATCCAATATTTTACAGGTCGTAAACGGATGAGAAACGAGGAAGTTATGGGCAAAATCATAAAAATTGGCCCAACACTTAGTCAAATTTGGCTAAGTGTTACTAACAAAAAAACAAGCCCATTACGAGGTGACGCTCGTGCACATAGTCTTCTTGGCTCACTACAAGTTGACCTATAAGTTCAAAACTTTAAGAAAGAAGACAAGTTCAGCTACAATGTGCAACTCTCAGATCGCTAAAAGCTCCCCCGATCAAGCCGGAATCTCAGTCGAAAAATGACTCTCCGCTAAGGAAAAACACCCCTGCAGCCTCTATTCTCTAGGCTGTATCTCACAAGCCCAAGCTCGAATTCTCGCGAGATTTGTGACACTTTGAAGAAGACATCACAAGCTTTCCAAGGACACCATGATCATCAAAAGCCAACATCGGGAGCTACAACAATTGTGCATGGGAAAATTGACGAAAGTAAGGAAAGCATGCTGGAAATCCAACGCGTTTTTACTCCTAGGAGACCATCTTCGTGCATAGAGTCTTCCCAGCTCGCTGCGAGTTGATCTGTAAGTTTGAAAATTTAAGAAAGAGGGAAACTCCAGCTACAACCTGCAACTCTCGGTTCGCTAGCAACATCTCTGGTTTGGCCGGAATCTTCGCCGGAAAAACGCAGAAAAACTGCTCGGACACGCCTACTTCCGGGAGCCATAACTTTTCCGACCGAACTCCAATTTGTGCAAACTTGATATTGTTGGAAAGTAGACTTCTCAAGATTTCCAAAGGTACCACGCATGACCCATTTTAGACACCAAGAGGCCCCTAAAAGCTACCCCGAAAAAGAAAGTAAAAAACTGTACAGACTTTCGGGCCCAAAGAGGAAAGTCTGCTGGAGGGGACAGCTGGCAGATAAGAATACCAGGTGTCACGCAGCATGATGCTGCGTGAGCCTTGGCTATAAATACACCCCCCCTCCCCCTCATTTAATAAGCACTTGTCTCAAGAGTTTGGGTAGAAAATAGAGGTTTAGGTAGAAAATCGAGCAAAAAAGGTTTTCTCCCTAGTTTATATTAGCTTTTGGGTTAGGATTAGTTGGTTTTACTTACATAATTCCTCTCTCTACCTCACAAAGCTCTTCTCTTCCTCCCTCTCTTCATTCATCCCCTCTCCCATACTCATCCCCTTTCATTTATTGTATGGAGGTGATTAGTGATGATCCTACAATGGGAAAGGATTCACAATGATCCATACTTTGTTGTTTCATTACTCATTTAATGCTTTTACTATGTGTTTATACTTTAAATACTTTATTGCTTTTACTAAATGTTTATAGCTTTCATTTACAAGCTTTTACTATGTTTATAGCTTTCATTATTTGCCTTTTCCTATTATGTCATTTACATTAACTATGTGGTTGTGTGAATGGGAATGATATGTGAGGATCCTACAATGGGAAATGACTCATAATGACCCATTATTTAAAGCTTTAAACTATGCCTTTATTGCTTTACTATTTGGATTATTTGCCTTTTCCTATTATGTCATTTACATTAACTATGGGTTTGTGTGAATACATGAGGATCCTACAATGGAAATGACTCATCCCCTTTCCCTTCCTCTTTGGGCATATAAACCCTAATTGGTCTTGGAGGTTTATGTAAGACTTTCAATAGCATTAACCTCCATGTAATCCCATAAGGTATTGGACCCTTAAGAATCCTCCATGCTTTAATTTCATTGTTAATCTCTTTATTATTGTGATTATCCCCTTCCCCCTCTTGATTTGGGCATATAAACCCTAATTGGTCTTGGAGGTTTATGTAAGACTTTCAATAGCACTAACCTCCATGTAATCCCATAAAGTATTGGACCCTTGAGATTCCCTTATTATTTAATTGATTTTTCCCCTTTAATTAATCTTGAATATTTGCTTGTTCATATAAATCCTAATTGGTCTTGGAATTTTATGTAAGACTTTCAATAGCACTAACCTCCATGTAATCCCATAAAGTATTGGACCCTTGAGATTCCCTTGTTATTTAATTTATTTTTCCCTTTTGATTAATCTTGAATATTTGCTTGTTCATGTAAATCCTAATTGGCCTTGGAGGTTGATGTAAGACTTTCAATAGCACTAACCTCCATGTAATCCCATAAGGTATTAGACCCTTGAGATTCCCTTTGTTATTTAATTGAATTTTCCCTTTCATTAATCTTGAATATTTTCTTGTTCATATAAATCCTAATTGGTTTTAGAGGATTAGGTAAGTCTTTCAATAGCACTAATCCTCCATGTAATCCAATAAGGTATTGAACTACTCTCTACATTTCTTTATTTTATTCATGTAAACCTTAAGGTGGTATCGGAAATTATGTAAGCCTTTCAATAGCATTAATTTTCAATCCCATGAGGTATTGACCCTTTCCCTAATCCATCTCATATTGTCATTCTAGCATTATTCCATACTTGTCATTTTGATTAAGTACTTTAATTATGTCATAAATTATACTTTGTTATTTGATTAAGTGTTGCATTAATGTCATAATCATTCTATACTTGTCATTTTAATTGTTTTCATTATGACATAATTATCCATACTTGTCATTTCGATTAAGTGTTGTAATTATGTCATATCCATCACATACTTGTTCTTTGTGATTAAAGTGCTGCAAACATGTCATGATCACATTCTTTGAATGCTTACATGCTTTGATATAAACGTGGTTTAAATATGTACATTTGCCATGACAACTTTAAAAGGAGAAAACATGGTAATATGGGAGTTACAAACGAGATTGGTCCATCCTAAGTTCTATGGCTTGACCTAGTCTTGGGACACCATGGTATGAGTCCTTTATGTGTCGATATGGCTTGCCATTGACACACTATAAGGGATTTTACACATTATAATACCCATAATATTATGGCATAAAAATTCTCAAAGAGAGAATTAATCATCCAAAAGCCCGCTATTCAACGGATCACTTTATTCTTGGAAATCAAGGGTAAAGAGATCTCAAATATAGCACCAAAAACATAATTGTTTGTCCTGGCATTCAATATTAGGATTTCAAGTGCATCCTACCATTAAGTGCCCGGAACCCTAAAAAATACAAAAGATAAAGAAAAGTGAAATAAAGAGTAAACAAAACCAAATGAAGTCAAATTGCATATACCATTCTTGGTATATTGCTCAACGGAAATTGGGACATTTGTGTCTAATTTAAACCAACATCCATGCTAAGCAAACATAAAGGAACACTAGAAGGGAGGTAACCGCTTTTAACGGATGTCATAGGGTGTCTAACATCTTCTCCATGCATAATCTAACCCCCGAACCCATCTCTGGTTCAAGACCATTTTTGATATATCTAAACAAGATAAAATCTATTAGACATAGGTGCCCAATCACATCTCAATTTCTCATGATTGGTGACGACTCCAAATTTGTACTCACTCGCACACACACACGTGTTCCCCTCACACCACACAAACATTGCATATAAAAATTTGCCAATGGGGGTCGAAATAGGATTGTTTCCATTTTCATTAATCACGTCATATCATGAAAGCCTCCCCGATGCGGTGGTAAGCGCATCTCAAAATGTAAAAATGACGAAAAGATAAGAGAAAGGAAATTCTCTGGTGTTGACAGACTGCATATTCAACAAACTTTTCTACTTCATTTACATATTTATGGCATGACCTACTAGGAAGATTGATCCAAGATTTTTCAATTGGAATTATATCTACACCATTCAAAGATGGTAAAAGAAGATATAAATTTCAACTATTAAATGATTGACAGAGTTTGGCTACAAACCAGTTTATAGCTCAGTGCTACAAACTGGTTATGTGGCTAAATTAAAATACAACACGTATATTGATTCCCATTACCAATTTAATTCCTTTAACCAAACAAATTAATCTTTTAACACTGTTACCCTCACACACTCTCTCTCTCTCTCTCATCCCACCATTCTCTCTTTATCACGGTATCACGCCAAACCCATGATAGTCCTTCTCTCTCTCTCTCTCTCTCTCTCTCTCTCTCTCTCTCTCTCTCTCTCTCTCTCTCTCTGTCTTTTTCTCTCTTTCTCTTTCTCTATACCTAATACCCACCACCACCATTGGTCCCAGCCCTCCTACCTCCCCCTTTCCATTGATCCCAACCCTCCCACCACCCCAATTTGCCTGTCCCTGCACTCGCACCGCTCCAATCCGGCGATCCTAGCCCTCCCATCTCCCCTGCGGCAGGTCTCAATGTCTGTCGGCACTGCTTGATTTGTTCTAAAAAAAGTTAGTCATCTCTGCTATGTGTCACGGAAGAGAGAAATAGATGTTTTTGGTTGTGTGGTTGGATTTTTGTTTGATTTCTCTCTTTGTGACTGTGTTGCTGCTATGGGTGGTAGCAGGTTTTGGGTATGGATAGAGAGAGAAATTGAGTTTTGTGTATAGAGAGAGAGAGAGAGAAATTGGGTTTTGGGTATGGAGAGAGAGGGAAGTATAGAGAGAGAGGGATGATTGTGGGTTTGGGGGTGATAGAGAGAATGGTGGGATGAGAGAGAGAAAGGGAGCTGGAAAAAGACGAAGAGAGAGAAAAAGAGAGTTTGGGATGTGAGAGAGGAAGGATAACGTTGTTATCTTTCTGTCAATGAATTAAATTGGTAATGGGAATCAGTATACGTGTTGTATTCTAATTTGGCCACATAACCAGTTTGTAGCACTGAGCCATAAACTGGTTTGTAGCCAAACTCAGTCCTTAAATGACTGTTAGTATTTTTCGTTGTTTTTCTTAATTTTTATATAGTTTTCCATGTGATATAAAGTCAAATACCAAAATGTATTAAATAGGCCAACGATATAGTGAGAGCAAGGTTAGGATTCAATCAATTAGTTAAAGATGTCAAGCACCAAGTATGAGGTGAAGAAGTTTGGTGGTAAGGGAAATTTTTCTCTTTGGCAAAGGTGGATGAAGGATCTCCTAATTCAACAAGGAGTTCATAAAGCCTTACTTGGGAAGACAAAGAAACCTGAAAAGATGAGTGACGAAAATTGGGAAGAGATGGATGAGAAGGCAACCAGCGCAATTCGTCTCAACCTAGGTGATGAGGTCATTCATAACATCCTAGAAGCAAAGAGAGCAGAGTAGATTTTGAAGAAATTAGAAGGTCTCTATATGAGAAAGAATATGAAGAACAAGTTGTACGTGAAAAAGAAAATTTACAATTTGCAGATGAAGGACGGATCAGATCTGTTAGAGCAACTCAATGCATTTAATATGTTGATTACTCAATTTTCAAATTTTGGACTAAATCTTGAGGAAGAAGATAAAGAAATACTTTTACTAGCATCGCTCCCCACATCTTTTAATCATCTAGTGACTAGTGCTTTCCTGTCACATTCTAAGATGAAGCAAGATGGTGATGATTCTCAAGGTGATGGACTTGTTGTACATTCAGAGTTGAATTGTAGTAGAAACAAGTCAAGAGGAAGCAACTCCAACAAAGAGAGATCTCAGTCTAGATCATGTGCAAAAAATGATGTAAAGTGCTTTTATTGTCACAAAAAAGGACACTACAAAAAGAGTTGAAACAACACCTAGAGGAGAGGAAGAATGAAAAGAAGGCCGCAGAATCAGCTAGTGTCGTTGAAGAAAAATCAGACGACAATGAAGTTCATGGAGATCTACTTTCAGTCTTATTAGGTAATGATGCTTTATCAGAATCATGGGTTTTAGATTTTGCATGCTCCTACCATATGTGCCCAAAGAAAGAATGGTTTGACACATACAAACCTTGCAACAATACGGTCATAATGGGTAATGATGCTACATGCTCAGTTATTGGGATTGGTACTGTGAAGATCAAGATGTTTGATGGAGTTGTAAGAGTTGTTGAAGATGTTAGACATATTTCGGATCTCAGAAAGAATTTAATTTCTTTAGGACTATTGGATGATTTGGGTTATTCTTATTCATCAAAGGGTGGAGTCATGAAGATTACTAAACACACCTTGTTAGTAATAGAGGGACGGAAAGTAAATCAGCTATACAGACTGATTGGGAACATAGTTGTAGGTGGACCTGCAGTTATCACTCCAAAAGAGTTTAACACAGACAACACAAAATTATGGCATATGCGACTTGGCCATATTGGTGAGCGTGGCATGTTAGATTTACACAAGAGAAACTTGTTAAATGGAGTGACGACCTGCAAGCTAAACTTCTACAAGTATTATGTGTATGAGAAGCAGCCTAGAGTCAGTTTCAAGACAGGGTCTCATACTAGGAAGGCTGTTCTTGATTATGTCCATTCACATGTTTGGGGGCCAGTTTCAGTTTCTTCTCACAACAGTGCTCACTACTTCATCAGTTTCATTGATGACTACTCTAGGAAGGTATGGATTTATTTTTTAAAGTGGAAGTCTGAGGTTTTTAGTGTATTTAAAAAGTGGAAAGCGCAAGTTGAAAATCAAACTGATAGAAAAATAAAATACCTTAGAACTGGTAATGACCTAGAGTACAGAGACAGGGAATTCTTAAAGTTCTTTGAATCAAAAGGTATAACTCATCACTTTACACCACATCAGAATGAGGTTGCAGAGAGAATGAACAAAGCCTTAGTAGAAAAGGCCAAATGCATTAGATTGAATGCAGAGTTGTCTGAGGTGTTTTGGGCAGAGGCAGTTACCACAACAAGCTTCATTATCAACATATCTCCCACAGTAGACAATGATTTCAATATTCGGCAAGAGGTCCAGTCAGGAAAACCAATTGATTACTCAAGTTTGAAAATCTTTGGTTGTCCAGCTTATATGCATGTGCAGAGTGGAGAGCATACAAAATTGGATCCAAAGTCAAGAAAATGTATATTTCTTGGTTTTAAGAAAGGTGTTAAAGGTTATTGGTTTTGGGATCCCATCTTAAAGAAAAAGGTGATTAGTAGAGATGTCATATTTGATGAAACCTTTATGTTGAAACAAAATGAAGCAAAAGTATGTGAAGATAGCCCAAAGGAGAAATCAACAGTTGAAGTGGAGTTTGATGAGGATAATTTACCTAGTGATAAGGATAATGATGAGGATGACTCACAACAACAAGAAGAGCCTTATTCAATTGCTAGAGGTAGAGGGAAGTGAGTTCACAAAGCACCACAAAGATATGGCTCTGAGGATATGGTTAGCTTTGCTCTTATCACTAGCAGTGGAGATCCACGGTCTTACAAGGATGCTACAAACAAGAAATACAATAATAAATGGCTTGTAGCAATGTCAGAAGAAATGAAGTCACTACTGTGAGAACCACGACCCGCGGGTCAAATGGGTCTCAAAATGTGACCCAACCGACAATGGATCAACCCTCTAGATTTGAAGGTTGATTGTACATGTAAATGGAGTCGCCACTTATTTTAGTTATTTGGACAAAATAAAAAATTCCACAATAACAATAATTCCTCTTTATTCATCTTTGAATTTGTATAATTGCCAATGAATTTGTAAAAAGAAAGAATTACATGTAAATGAGTTTCCTAGTTACAGTCTAGTAAAAGAAAAAACAGTTTGTCTGTAAGACACTTTGTAATACAAACCATCAATTCAAGATTCGAAGGCTTGGTTATAAAATGGGAAGGTGTTAGCACCCCATTTTACCCGACATAAGTTGGTTTTCTAGATTAAGCTTGACCAATATTCATATCATGTCAAAGTACATAAACTCATGTTCGCATCAAAATCCAATTTTAATGTTCAAGTTGTTGTTTAATTTATTTCATGTGCAATATCATGTTATAGTCATATAAGCATGGTATTCAAGAAAAAAACAAAACTATCAAAACAAGTATATAAGATTCGGTTTAGAATTTATACCTGCCTACTTATATGGCTGGAAAATATCACCTCAATATTGCTTATATAGCTTAAGAAGAATTGCTTGTATAGCTTTAAAAGATGCTTGTATGGCTTAAGGGTCAAAATGCAGTTTTGTGGAATTTTGGGGTTAAAATGAAATTTTGGAAGTTTTGGGGTCAAAATATAATTTTGTGGAATTTCGATGTTAAAATGTAATTTTGGAAGTTTTTGGGTGTTTTCGCAATTTATGTGAAATGTGGATTGATTGGGTTTTAATTTTGGGCTTGGATTGAGTGTGAATGAATTATTGGATTTTAATTTTAAAGTGGTGTTCATTGGAAGCTAATTGGGTTAAAGGAAGTGGCAGCCCGATCCACTTGTGGAACCGGGTAGGGTTTTACTTAAAAGACTGGTTTGGTTTGACCTGACCCGTCTCTTTGTTTCTCTTTTTTCTCTAGCTGCCTACCCCCTCTCTTCTTTTCTTCTTTTTTCTCTTTTCTCTCTCTCTCTCTCCCTCACGGCTCTCTCTAATCTCTCTATATCACCAAACCCTAAAGACCACCATGGCCGGTCCCTCGAGCTTCTCGTCGGCACCGCTCATCACCACCACTAGTAGTGGAGGTTTTTGGCTCGGCAAGGTCAAACCTTGCCTCTCTCCCTCTCAACTACTCTCTTCTATCTCTTTTTCTCTCTCATGGTTTTGAAAGGTGAGTTTGAGGATGGTGTGGGTTTCGAATTTATGATGGTGTAGGTTGATTTTTTGGGTGAACCCCTATGGGTAGGTGGGTTTTTGTTGTCTAAACTGTGTGTGGGTTGTGGGTGATGTTGTGGTGTGAATCCGTGTGTGGGTTAGTGTGAAATCAAGACCAAGAAGGTTTCAGGTCTATGGATTTGAAATGGGTTTGTGGATTTTGGCCGTGAGTTTATGTTGTATTTATACTGGGGTTTGTGTTTGTGTGGTACTGAACATAATGTATGGTTATAGAGCTGATGCTATGTTGGTGAATGTATCAATGTGTAGATCATGTGTGTGCCGAGTGGTGGTTAGGGTGTAAAGGATGTGTGTTTGTTTATGTTGTGATTAACTCGTGTGTGGGTTGTGTCAATAGGTGTCGTTATGTTTCTGGAATTGGAGATGGAAGGGTGTGTTGTTGTGTTGTTCTGCTGCCTTCCCAACGAATTGTGTGTGTTGTTGTTGGCTTGTTTCAGTTGTTTGCTAAAACGAGTTATCTGTGTGCAAGTTTGACTGTATCCTATAAATGCAGGTGTGTGTGTTCGGGTAGTGGCCCAATTGTGAAGATGTGAGATTCAAGTGTATGTGAGATTTTGTATACAGATAGGAATTATAGTGAATCTAAGTGTATAGATTACCATATTGTATTTCCTAAAACTGTGTGTTTGCTTTCTCTGTTATTGTGGCTTTGTAGTTGTTGACGACCATGGTTGTATGCTCATGAAAGAAAACAAAAGAGAATAATGTTAGTATCATCAATTAAAGCAAACTGTGAGAATGACAATAAAAGAAACGATACATTGATTATCCTTAACCTTACCTCTCTGTCTTGTTTTATGACTCTCCTCCCCTTTTTATATAAAATGAATTAAAGCCTTAAAACCTCTTTTTTGATATTATTTGTTTGTTTAAATCTTGAATTTTCAAATTATTTCTAGTTAATTTTAGATATTAAAAGATAATTGATGATCTTCTTAACTCTTTAAAACACTGCATGATTTAGTTCAAATGTTTTACTTAATTAATTAATTCACAATTATCTAATTAACTTGTTCAGTTTATCTAATGTACTAGAGTCTATGATAATTTAATAATACTTTGAGCCAATAAGATATTTACACCGTATTAATTAAAATTAATCCAATTAATGGACCAATCATAATTAATTTGGATTAATCTTATGTGCCCAATGCCATTTAATTATTATGCAATTTATTTATTAAAACTTCAACTGGCTATAATTTTCATATGTGTGGTCTGATTAAACACATGACACGTTTTTTCAATCGTCTTGACTTAAAAATCTGTTTAACTGTTTTTAATTGTCGATCAGACGGTCAAAAACACATTTGGTTTAAAACCCTAATTTAGGTAAGTTGTGCACTTTCGCTTTTAGAATTTTAATTTGTGAAAACCCTAATTTGTGTTAGAGTTAGAATGTAGGTAGCAAAATGGGATGTCAACAACTACAAAAGAACAAAAATTGGGAATCAGCGAAATTGCCCAAGAAAAAGAAGGCTATTGGCTGCAAGTGGGTATATTGCAAGAAAGAAGCATTGTCAGAAGAGATATGTGATATATCTTTGTCGAAGATTCACATTAATGAGAATGCTTCTGACATGTTGACAAAGCCAGTTCCTACGGACAAGTTCAAGCATTGCTTGGACTTGATTGGTGTTTGCAGTTTGTGATAGCTTTGAAGGGCTAAGGTGGAGGTGATGGAGGGGTTTCGTTTGTGTAGCTTGATCTAATTCAAGCCAAGGTGGAGATTTGTTGAGGTTTGGCTTGAATTGCCTTGTTGTACAAGGAATCCTACAACAACTAGAACTCTAATGAGTGTGGCACAAGTGGTGTGATACTACTAGGGAAAGGATTCTTGAATCCTTTTTTCTAGTAGAACTTAACTTAGTGAAGGTATATAAATATACCACCAACCCTTGTGAAATAATATAGAGTGTAGTCTTCTCAGTGTCGTGACTAATAGAGTGCAGAGCACTAGTTTTAGTGTGTGTGAGATTTTCCGTAGAGAATAAGCTCTTATGTCTTTTCTATGTGAGAGACTAGGATGTATTTGGAGTTTGAGTTTCTTGAGAGAGTTTTTGGGCCACAGTTGTAATCTCCCAATTTTATAGTGAAACTTTCTCCCTGTCGTTGCTCGTGGATGTAGGCAGATTGCCAAACCACGTAAATTCTTGTATTCTCTGTGTGTGCTTATTATTTATTTTGTCTTTACTATTATTGGTTTAAATCCTTAGGGTGCTATTTGCCCAACAAAGGAGAACTTCAAAGAATACATCCATCTCAAATAGCCACATCAATACTACATCCTTATCACCAGCTACAATGCATCCACCACCACAACTCACATAAAATTATATATGCATCAACAATACCAATACGTCATTATCAAAAAGTACAATAACAACATCAATCATACATTCCCACAGTCATCAGCAATGCATCCACCACCACCACAACAAATCACATACAAATAAATAAATATGCGTCAATAGTAACATGTATGTCATATCCAACAAATACAACAATCACATTAATGATACATAAATACTCAACAATCACATATATTGAAAAATGTACCTGCATAGTAAGTGCTTGCATAGAACCCTGTGTGATGCCCATGAATTTCAACATATTTGCTACCATAAGAAGCATTTGTGCTTCCATTTGAATAATTTTTTCCTCCAATTCCTTTCTTTTCAGCAGGCCTCATATCTTCCATTTCTTTCTTCTTAGTAAGCCGCCTATTTTCCATTTATTTTAAGTGGGCCGCAAATTCCTCTTTTTCCTTCAAGCGATCCTCTTGGCATCCCTTTCTACAACCTTAACTAGATGACGTGATGTCATACACATTTCTAAGTTTGATATTGGCACCCATGCCAAGCACACGACCACAAGTGGGAGGTACAGTCACTTCAAAGTATATTTGTTTCTCATTCACTACCTCACCTTTAGATTCAGTCTCTAATTTCTTGGTTTCCATTTTTTCCTCAAAAAAATTTAAACCTTATTAGAATTATACAAACATTACATTTAATAAGATTAATGTATCAATAACATAATAAAAACTTACACGTAAATCCTTTGTTTCTTTATTGGCAAAAGTAACACCATCCTTTTTTACATATATCAATCTGAAAAATTCAATTGGACCAGGTACGCTACCAGTTTTCTCCTCCTGTTACCATTTTAAAGGAACATTTTAAGAGAAAACAATTAAAAAACAAACTAATGTTAAAAGAAATTTAACATGCTAATTAATTTTTCATACCATTTCTTTCCTGCGCTTAACCATTGGTACAGAACCTGTAGTTGTAATGATTTTATATTCTTGTCGATTTAATTTGTTTATATCACTTTTGTCCTGTTTTTGTGAGAAATACACTATAGACATTAGTTTATACATATATTTGCATAAATTATGAGAAAGAAAAAAATATTTGTTAAAGAGTTCATTTAATAATCACATTCCATTTCGGTATATTCCATTTTTTTACCATTTCTTTCCAGATAGCTGGAGTTACGTCGTCTAGGGGGTGCTTGTAGCGATCTTCCCATTACGGGTATATTTTTCAAAATAGTCCTTTCTAAGATGCCACATCCAATTAGGGTAACGGCGTTTGATATAATCATCAAACACCTTCCGCACTTCCAACTCAAAGTTTTGTAATCAAACGCCGTTTCTTTATAACATTCATATAGCATGTCCAATTGTTTTTTAGGATAATCAGAAAAGTTGTCCATGGCCCCTAAATGTTTTGGTGGAAATTCACACCAATCTCACCAATAACTTTTGAAATTGTGAATCTACAAAAATGAAAGAAACATAATGCATGAAAAATATAACATAGAAATGATATTTAAGTAATAGAAAAAATTAATAAAATTTAAAAAGACGAAGACATGTTATCGTAGATCTCACTCAATGTTATGCCCTTAAGAAACACCTTTAGCCTTTCCTCGACCTCTCTTCTTTGTTACAGTAGATCCTGACATTAATGGAAGAAGTGAAAATAAATAAACAAGCTTTAGGCATTAAGTACATAAACAAATAAACTTTAGTTAATTTTTTACCTTTGCTATCCTCACCAATCACACTATTTGAAGAAACATGTGTTTCTGCATTAGTTGGAGTCTCAGATGGTAAAGGTGGAACTTGTGATGAACTAGCATTATTATGTTCACAAGCCTCTCGTTCTGCAGTGTCTGATAACCTAATATGAACCCTAGATGAATGGGAGCTTTGTTGGGACTCACCTGTACCATTAGCTTGCTTCTTGCTTCTTCTTTTTTTCCCATGTCTTTTTTTCCCATTCACCTATTACATACTTAAAAATAAAACCATCTATTTTATAAGTTATAATTAGTTAGTGAATAACAATATTATTAACAAAAAGAACAATAATTATAAATTGAAATCGTTCATTCTCAAAAACAAAAAACAACTAGATGACAAATCACCCTACAACCATATCCTCAACCATGTTCCTACTCCAATTTATCTCATCATCTTTGTCAAGTGCTTCTATCATGCATGTATTGAATCTTTGAACTTCTTCTTGATAAGGTTCTTTTTCATTTTCAGGCACTTCATAAAGATTTCTTGGTTTGGTCTCAACCACAACACTCCATGCACGATCTTTTATACAATTTACAAAATAAACTTGAATTGCTTGACAAGCTAACACAAACGACTCTTGTGTGTTTAGCTTTCATGTCATATTAATAGTAATGCTCCCATGACGATCTACTTTATAACTAATGCCTTCTCGTGCTACATCAATCCATTCACACTTAAACAAAACAATAGAATTCCCTTTTGTATAACGAAGCTCAACAATGTCTATTACCAATTCATAAAATGGAACATTGCCATTTTGATGTTCCCCTCTCGCCATAATACCACTATTTTTGTGTTCTTTTACTAGCATCGCGTCACTTCGTACGAAATCTAAATTTATTGACATTATAACAAGGGTAGTAATGAGCTCTTTTATCTGGACCCCAAGACAATGAGCTCATATGCACATCACCTTGCTCGTTTCCATCATTATATTGTGTGATCTATTAAGATATATAAATAAGGTGAGATTCAATTTTAAGTGATTGAATTTCTAACTAATGGATGAATTCATGTCATCTTAACTTTTCTTTGAACCAATGGATGAACTCATGTCTATGCATCTCGTCAACGTTTTCCCCTAAGTTTGCAAGGATGTTCTTATGTTCTTTACATATAGGTATCATTGAATTCAATCTTAAAAGTTTATATAAAATTATGATAGTATTAATATAAAAGATGTAAGTCTTACTGAATAAATGACTCGGTTTCTTCGCAATTTTTTAGGATATAGAATGTTGCTACATTGTTTAACTCTCGTATGACACACTTCTCGAATAGGAGCCCTCTCGTGGAGAATATGGATAATCGAGGGATATCACATGTTGATGCACATCGATCATCGTTTTGCTAAGGTCGATTAAATATTGTTTTAATCCCATATAAATACCATGAACAAAATGTTAGACATTCATCTACTAGGTACCCTTCTGCAATGCACCCTTCTAGGTGTGCCTTGTTATGAACATAACTCTTGAGCTTACATAAATACCTATAAATGCATTGAATTAATATGCGTACGTAGTTAAGATATACTAAAAGCAAATAACTCATTTTACCTTTCAATCAGATACATCCATCGATATTGCACCAGACCAACAACTTTAGCTTCCCAAGGTTAATGAATAGGCAATTGTACCATTATATCAAAGAAAGCAGGTAGAAAAATTCTTTCTAGCTTGTAAAGGGTTACAGGAATTTGGTTTTCCATATGCTGCAAGTCTTCCAATCGTAACGCTTTATAACATAATTCTTTGAAGAATTTACTGAGCTCAATCAAAGCATCAGATACATGTTTAGGCAATAATTCGCAAACTACAAGTGGCAATAATCTCTCTAAGAAGACATGGTAGTCATGGGTTTTCATTCCATGAATCTTCCATTCCCTAATATTCACACACCGAGACAAATTTGCGGAATAACCACCTGACACTTTCATATTTTGCAACCAGTGACATAGAGCCCTTTGCTCAACATTAGAAAGTGTATAACAAGCAAGAGGCAAAATATTCTTTCCATTAACCAATTTGGGATGAAGTTCCTTCCGTATACCCATCTCTTGTAGATCAAGACAAGCATATAAGGAATCTTTAGCTTTTCCCTGAATATCTAATATTGTCCCAATCACATTCTCACATACGTTTTTCTCAATGTGCATCATGTCCAAATTATGACGTAACAACAATGTACTTCAATACGGCAAATCAAAGAAAACACTACGTTTCTTCCAATTACTCTTTCCACGCCCATCCAACCCTTGTTGTTTACCAGCCTTGCCAAATATAACTAATGGTAGTCCATTAATTTGTTTCAACACATCATCACCAAATAATCTTTTAGGTGCCCCTTTCCTCTCTCTTACCATTAAACTGTGTCTTCTATAGTTGCCATTTATGGTCCATTGGATGAAATCTATGATGATCCATATAACATGTCTTTTTACCATTTGGTAGCCTGCAATGCTGAGTCTCATTGCCAAAACAAGGGCATGCAAGATGCCCTTGTGTACTCCAACTCGAAGTATAAGCATACGCGGGAAAGTCATTGATAGTCCACATTAACGCAACTCTCATTTGAAAGTTTTCTTGTGTTGATGCATCATATGTATATGCAACGATTTCCCACAGGTTTTTTAACTCGTCGATTAATGGCCTTAAGAAAACATCAATATCATTACCAGGATCCTTTGGGCCTGGAATAAGCAGAGACATAAAAAAATAATGCTCTTTCATACACATCCTCTGGGGGATGTTGTAAGGGAATAAGATAACAGGCCAAGAACTATGACTAATATTCATACTTCCAAAAGGATTAAAGCCGTCAGTTGCTAAACCAACCCTTACATTTCGAGGATTCGAGGAAAACGACTCATGAATTTAGTCAAATGATTTCCAAGCCTTAGCGTTTGCAGGATGCCTTAGCACCCCATCATTCAAACGTTCATCGTGATGCCATCTGATGTCTGCAGCTATCTTCATTGACATAAATAATCTTTGCAACCTCGGTTTAAGTGGAAAATATCGCAATACCTTCCATGAGACCTTTTTGCCATTCCCTTTACTATCTTTGTTGTTTGTCTTCCACCTTGAATGATGACAAACTAAACATTGATTTGCTTTCGAATTCTCCTTATAATATAGCATACAATCATTTTCGCATGCATCTATCTTTTCATAGTGCAAACCAAGACCACCAACAATCTTTTTTGCCCCATAATATTATGTTGGCAATGTTTCGCACATTGGAAATGCATCTTTCAATAGCTCTAGCAACATGTTGAATGAGTTGTTACTCCAACAATTGATGCATTTTATGTGAATTAGCTTGACTATAAAAGCCAAGTTAGAATACTTCTCACACCCTTCATAAAGTGGTTTTTCTGAGTCTTCTAACAATCTATAAAATTTCTTCGCATCTTGATTTGGCTCTTGTGGTTCACTCCAACTTGCTTCCTCACCATCCATCACATGTAGATAAGCATCTTGGATCATACCGGGTATATCATCAATATTTTGTTCTTGATCATCACAACTAACATCCTCATCCTCGTCACTATCTTCCTCATCATCTTCACAGTTACCCTCCCCATGGAGATGCCATCTAGTATAGTCACGCCTCATCCCTCTCCCTAAAAGGTGTCTTTCAACCTCAACTCATATTCTTCTATACCTCTTACTATAATCATTACAAGGACACTTTATCTTCATATCATCATCTTTTATACGCTAGAATGCGTACTCAACAAACTTTTCTACTACATTTACATATTCATGGCATGACCTACTAGGAAGATTGATCCAAGATTTGTCAACTGACATTATATCTACACCCTTCAAAGATGGTAAAAGAATATATAAATCTCAACTATTAAATTACAGCTAGTATTTTCGTTATTTTTCTTAATTTTTATATAGTTTTCCATGTGATATAAAGTCAAACACCAGAATGTATTAAATAGGCCAATGATATAATGAGAGTAGCTAATGAAAATTTATTATAGAAAATGAAATATAAAAAAGTGTCCAATAAAAGAGAATGGGAGTGAGAAACTTACAGAAGGGGTTTTCTGACTGAGAGTCAAATTGATGAAGAAGGCATTGATGGAGAACAAAATGATATCACATCCAATTGCACAAAACCTGTTAAATAATAATAAAAATATAATAAACTTATAAAAATCTCAAATGTGATACATTAAAGAAACTGAAAATTGAAACTAGTATATATGAAAAATAATGACAGGGAGAGAGTTAGTAGTTTTCTCACTAAGAGTGAAATTAATGAAGACACTGATGACAAACAGAATAATATCACACTCAATTGCAAAAAACCTGTTACACAATAATAAAAATACAATAAACTTATAAAAAATCTCAAATGTGATATATTACAGAAACTGAAAATTGAAACTAGTATATATGAAAGATAATGAAAGGGAGAGAGTTTGTAGTTTTCTCACTAAGAGTGAAATTAATGAAGACACTGATGACGAACAGAATAATATCAACCCAATTGCACAAAACCTGTTACACAATGATAAAAATATAATAAACTTATAAAAAAAATCTCAAATGTGATACATTAAAGAAACTGAAAATTGAAATTAGTATATATGAAAGATAATGAGAGGGAGAGAGTTGATAGTTTTCTCACTAAGAGTGAAATTAATGAAGGCACTGATGACGAACAGAATAATATCATACCCAATTGCACAAAACATGTTACACAATAATAAAAATACAATAAACTTATAAAAAATCTCAAATGTGATACATTAAAGAAAATGAAAATTGAAACTAGTATATATGAAAGATAATGACAGGGAGAGAGTTGGTAGTTTTCTCACTGAGAGTGAAATTAATGAATGCACTGATGACAAACAGAATAATATCACACCCAATTGTACAAACTTGTTACACAATAATAAAAATACAATAAGCTTATAAAAAATCTCAAATGTGATACATTAAAGAAACTGAAAACTGAAACTAGTATATATGAAAGATAAATACCCACAGATTAAATCACATCACACAAACATGCTTATAAAATTCTTGTCAATATCCAATAGCAATTTCCACAATAGATAATCAATTATAACAACTTTAGTAAACCACAAACTTACATCTTTAAAATGCCATTCTGTACGAAAGTGTTCAAAAAAAAATTATAATAATAAATGAGTCATTGGTATTGCTTTTGTAACAAAAGAGTTATAAATAATAATAAAAAAATTAAAAATTATGGATATGCTAACAATCAAAAGACATAACTTCGGCATTATTTATATTAAAAAATCAACAAATGATAGTCATGTAGTCAATAGATAAGCATGTCGAAACTATCATTTGCTAAAATCAAAAAGTAATGAGCCAAATACCATTAATTGCTATTACCAAAACAAGCTATTATTATTGCTTAAAACAATAACGTCAGGTGAAAGTTGAAAAAGCAATTGAGATATACAAATCGCTAAAAACAAAAAATAATGATTACAATACTATTAATTACTATTATCAAAATAATATATTTATTAATTGCTTATAACAATGACGTCAAGTTAATAGAAAAGGCAATTGCCATATATTGTGCAGTCAATGTTTACCAAAATAATAGATATAATGAATGCTTCAATGTTTACTTGCTCTTCTTGAAACGCAGAGGGCAAGTCTTGCGGGTTGGGTGGGAAGTGGGTTTCAGAGAGAGGGACAGTGAAAAATTAAGAAGGCGGTAGTTAATTATTAGGGGACATGAGCTAATATCTTTTAGAAAAAGGTATTAAAGAAACCCTAAACTTAATTAAAACTACGTCATTTTGAGTAAATTAACCCATAATTACACACTTTAAATTTTACAATTTATTTATTTATTTTAAGAGCAAATTAGATGAATACCTCATGTACTATCAATTTAATTTTTTTTAGCCCACCCTTTTGAAGTGGAGATAGAAATTCTAGACTAATTAACCCACCTTTTTATTACCCATCCAAATCCACCTATTTAATAAATGAATTAAATGAGTATTGACCCATTTAGACCCAGTTAAGATGAGTACTAAATGAGTTTTAATTGGGTTACTTATTAGGTACCCAATAAATTATATAAAATATACCCTAACCCATATCTACATATACATAATTAGTATTTTGTTATTATAAAAAATAATAATAATAATAATAATAATAATAATAAAAAAAATTAGTATTTTGTTCATTTTTATTTTTGTTCATTTTTAAAGTTTGGAGTATATTTTGATTATCTATATACATACATAGTTGGGTAAGTGGTCAGGTTGGGTTTTATTTATAATAATTGGGTTGGGTTAGGAATGGGTAATAACTAGGTTGTTAAATGGATAATAATTGAATAAATGGGTTTTAAGCACCGGCCCAACCCATTTATGATTCACACAAACCAACCCAATTGTCACCCCTAGTTATAAATAACGAATAGTGGTCCTGTGTAGTATGTATCAATTTATTATAAAACAATTATGGGAAAATTACATTTTAAACCCTATAGTTTGGGAGTGGTAACAAATTAACCCTAAAGTTTTGGAAATGTAACAAATTAAACCATGAGACTAATTAGAATAAATAGTGTTAACTTCAAGTGTTAAGTGATACGTGCGTTCTAGTTTTAGGTGGAAAAAAATAGTAGCAGATATGGATCCAGAGAATTGTAGAATAAGAGAGAGACTAAAGTTGAGACTAGAGAGAGATAGATTAGAGAGAGAGTTGCAATGCAAGTTAGAGATCCAAATCTCCACCAAGCCACCATGTTTAACATACCTAACCCTCTCTATCTTCCTTTTCTTCCTAATCCTTTGTGGCCCCACCACCTTTGGCCATCATGCATTGTTTTCCTCCTCCTCATCATCACCATCTGATCTAATCTCTGATGGGGTCCACCACCGTGATTCCTACCTCGCTCTCAGCTGACTCTTTGCTGAGTCTTCAACTTGCGATCGGACTGGTTCTTGTTGAGCACAACCATTTTGATCGGAAACAAATTCCTCATCGCGGTGTACAAGTACCTATGTTCCTCACTACTAGCTACTTGTCCCATGGGAGCAAGTTGTTTGGGGGCTTGTTATGAGGCAGCAATGAGAAATCACGAGGATACAATCAAATTGAAGGAAATTTGGGGGTTACTGAGTTTTGGGTATCCCATGAACAAATCAAAGCAATTTGTCATTCACGTGAGTCAGTTTAAATTTTTTATTTTATTTTTATATAGTTGGCATGCCACGTCAAATTTTTTTTTAATTATATTACTAAAACCGTTATCTATGTCAGTATTTTTCATCTACCACTTAACGAGGACCCTTTTGACAAAATGATGAAAGGTTGAAGACCAATTTGACACAATTAAAAGGTTAACGACCATTTCGACACAAATGCCATAGGTTAAGGACCAAAATTATAATTAACACTTAAATTAATGTGTTTTAATTCACACTTAAAATGAAAACAAAAGAAAACATACCGAAAAATCAATAGAATATAAGAACTTTGTAATGAGACCACGCCCAAACTAAATTTATTGAAACACTTTTCTAAAATGGCCAAGCCCTGAAGCTTCAAAATTACTAAAATACCCTTCAAAACATTTAAAATGACTTCTAGTACCCTTGAAACCTCCAAAATAACTAAAATATCAATAAAACATTCAAAATAACAAAACTATCCTTTGGTTTAGGCAGGTGAATGAGTTTGGGTCCAAAATAATCGAAAATACTCTTTTAACCTAAAAAATAATGAAAATATTTTTAAAATAATGAAAATACAAATGTTGTTAATTTTGTTTCAGTGCTCATTTCGGTTTGTCCACTAGAATGAAATATTTTGGTACTGGTCCATATTCTGGCATTCCATTTCGGGTTTACGGCTAATATATATATTAGTAATATGAAATAGATATATCTAACAATTTAGCAAGTTATCATATATCAATTCAAAACCAAGTATTAAAAATTGTTAACACCATCATTTTATGATAAGGATTATTTTTATTATTAATTAATAAGTTTTGCAGGTAGTAGATCAATTTATTATTTTGTTAACTTAATATATATATATATATATATATATATATATATATATATATATATATATATATATATATTATATATATATATATATATATATATATACTCCACTTTTAAAAAATTGTAAAAAAAAAAATTACAACTCTTTCATAAAATACTATTACATAATAAATGATAAATAACTTCATCTATTTTTTTATGAGAACTTTATTGAGATATACAACTTTAAAAATACCATTTGTTTAAGAACTTTTGTTTGCCCAAAAAAATCTTAGAGAGGAAGAGGAATGAATGCTTCCTTATTGGATCTATGTATTGATAGAAAGAATGAATTACAAAAAAAAAAGAAGAAAAAAAAAAAGGCATATTTGAATACCAACTAGAATGCAAATTTCTTGTGACAGGCCTATTTTTTAGTCACTATTACATTATTATCTTAAATATTTACGATGGTCAAAATGTTAGTCGTAAATAACAACACACATAGAAAAATATACATTTTTACGACGGCCAAGTGTCGTTGCCAATGTGAAAAATCAAAACGGGAATTCTCCCTCCAAAAAATTTACCTTATGCGATGGAATATTTGTTGTTGTAAATAAAAGTTATTGCAACGAACTTATTTATTTGTCTCTAATACCTTATTATGTTAACTATTTACGATGGCCAACACGTTCATCACAAATAATCACACTGTTAGAAAAATATATTTTTTTACGACGGTCAATTATCGTCACCAATGTGTAAAATAAAGGCAGGAATTCTCCCTAAAAAAAATATACCTTTTGCGAGGGATTATTTGTTGTCGTAAATAAAATTTATTGCAACGAACTTAACTATTTGTTGCTAATACCTTATTATGTTTACTATTTACGATGGCCAGAAAATTCGTCGCAAATAACCTTACAGTTAGGAAAAGTGGACTTTAGTCTTCCTTTATTTCGCAAGCAAAAAGGAAAAAAAAACCATCCGGTTTTTATGTCATACGTGCCTTACAAGTAGTATCATCAAGCTAGATTATATTTTCAAATTTGTTTCATTAGATTGTTAAACAATTTTGAGTTAGTTCACAAACTACTTAATTAACTTATGATTTTCTCATATATAGTAAAATACCATAATTTGTTTTTACCACTATGTACATTTGTGCTAATAATTAAAAACTAAATTATATTCTTTATAAAAAACACTAAATTATATTTAAAATTATATTATTTGAGTTAATTAGATAGAATGATAGTTGTTGAATTTATAATAATTAAATTCATCAAACTTGCATTCTTAAAAATTATAGATAATTTTTACTACAAAATGGTTCTTTATATTTTCATTAATTTAAAAATTAATAATAATATGATTTCTTAATTATGAACTTTTTACAAAATTAAACAATTCAATCTTGAGTCTCACACTTAAGAACTTGTTTACGAATGTTCAAGGATAAATCTCTTAAGTTGACGCAAGGAACAAGACCCCCCAATGGGAAGCAATGACCTAAGCGGAGAAAGAACTTGAGAACAATTGTCGACACCAAACCCAAGCCGACCTAACCATGGGTGCGGCCACATTTAGTTGAGTGGGGTCAATTGACCCCACTAAAATCATTTTTCTCTTTTTCACGTAGGTATATGTATATCAAAAAAATTGAGATTTTAGAAGTTGACGCTACTAAAAAAATAAATAAACTAAAGGTCAGGGTTCAATATTACTAAAGTCATGTAATGATCTTATATGTAATATGTATTTTATTTTATGCTTTCAGCACACTCTATTTCTTAAGTATTGTCTATTTCTCACTTTCGAGTCTCAACTATATTTCTCTCTCCTCTTCGTAACTTCTCTCTCATTGCGAGTATATGACTTTGGCATGTGGTTGGGGTTTATTCTTTTAGTCTCACGCTCGTATGTCACTAATTTATACTCATTTCGTTAGACTTCAAGTTTTCAAGTAAGATGTTTCTTTTTTCTCTCTTTTTTTTTTTATATATAATTTATTCATTTGTATTTTCTCTGTGATTAGGGTTTCTAATTATAATTTCAATTCAAAATTATTATTTTCATGGCTGTTATTATGGTACAATTTCGAGAAAGTTGTGGTATATATGATCAAATTTGAAGAAATTTTCATCCCTAATCTTAGTGGAAAAGGTAATTTGGTTTATAAGTTATTATTATTATTATTATTTTTAGGTCCACTTAAGCCAATAAAACCACTAATACCATGGATAAATTTTTGAAAAAAAATCGAATGTGTCACAAGACTAATCTCCTATACAAGAAACTCGTGTCAGTGATCATTCTTCCAAGTAAAATCTTTTTGACTTGAAAACTCTTTCTACGGATCCAAATGAAATTATAAGAGCATATATGCAAAAAAAAAAAAAATCTTTATCATCAATCTCTTAGTCACAAATTTTCCTAAACAAACAATAGTGAGATTTTGTGTTGATTTAATCCTTGACAATGAATCAAATGACCCCACTGAATGAAATTTCTGACTATGCCACTGGACCTAACCTATCTATGTGAGCGACTTGGTTTTTTCTCTCTTTTGTTTTTGTCTCTCTGTGCATGTAAGAGTGTGTGAGGGGGGTTTTTGTGCTATGCCACGTGCCACAACAAGATTGGTTGGAGCACGGACTGATCCTTAGAGGGTAAGAGAGTTGAATCCAAAATTCAACCAAAGGCCCAAAAGTGGGCCCAAGAGCTAATGGGGCACCTTCCTTGAAGAAATAAGAGCCAAATCTGCCAAGGCCCAAGTCAAGTGAATTGCAGCAGTAACGATAGCCAAATAGCCCAACAAGAGGGTTTTGTTAATAAAAGCCCGAAATAACAATGGAATAAGGCTTCCACTACTCTATGGAGAATCTGGATTCAAAATATAACAACTTGAACCCAATATGGACTCAAAATCATCAAGGCATGAATTTATCATTAATATCTGCTGCCACAAATAAAACTCATAACAATGAACTTGCAGAGACATAAAAGAGTTTGACTAAGCGGGAGACAGTCAGTCCTATGAAGCATGCATGGGGTTAAAATGGAAGTTTTTAGGCTTTTGTGGTGTGAATCTCAAGGTTGAAGAAGACCGAAAGCTCAATATAGTGTTTACTGCTGTAACCCAAATATCTACCAAGTGACACTTTTGGAGATATGAGCTTAAATCATGGTGTCTTAGGCTTGGGTTAGTGTTTAGGGTTGAAGATCAGAGTTTTAAGGTTGAAGATGACCTTAGAACTCTATACTTGAGGAAATATACTAGAGAGTGCCCTAGAAGAGAATAGTATGATTACTGCTGTAATGAGTTTCAGACTATCCTTGCAATCTCAGTGATGTTGTGATTTGATCTAGTCGTGGGTAGGTGTTTGGGATGATCATATGGTGTTTTTGGGTTGTGGTTGAGCTGATGATAGTTGAGCTTAAGCTTGGCCTGCTTAAGGTGGTGTTCAAGGGTCTTATTTATAGAAGGTTTTTGGTGGGAAATCAAGTCTTCTTGATTTCCTATTAAAGGGATAAAATTCCTTTGATAATGGGCTGGTTATGCATGCTTCTTGGCTTTGGTTTCCAGAAAATAACAGCTATGCCCCCCAGTAGACATAGGGCAATTATTTTGGTGGAATCCTAAGCCTATAAGACCAACTCTCCTCCTCCAAACCAAACTCCCTAAGTCCTACCAATGGAGGAGTGAACCTAGTACAGATCTGAGCTGTAATGGTCACTCCCCCAGCCTTGATTGGCTAGTTGTGTGATGATTATAAAGATAAAATATGATTATCTATGCTAAAAGGGTTACTGTCGCGCTTGGTGGCCAATGGTGGCCGGAGTTCTTGTCATGATTACTGTTCTAGTGACCAATCCATGGGTTCAGAGCTTCATTGGTCTGAAAAAGATAAGCTATCATGAGAGCTTGCTTGCTTCAATGGATCTTTATACACATGGGCTGAGTTAGCTTATAAATGTATGATGTCAGGTTACTGCTGTAGAGCATGCAGCCAATAACTATGATTCCCAACTGCATTTTGGACCAATCAGTGAGCTTTCTTGTGTCTCCCATGTCTGAAATGAATTAAATAAGGAAGAAAAGCTCATTTTCCAATTTCTGTAAAAGTAAAAGAGAGAAATGTGGGCCCTATAGGGAGTTACTCCTTGTTTCATCTTTAATTAAAAGCTATTTTGACTTGTGGGACCTATGGACAGGCTGTCCCAGCTAGCCAAGACTGAGTTAAGGCTTTGGGCTTGCACTTGGGTCTTAGTTACTCATTAAAACTCCTTCTTAGGCCCGAAATAGTGTATTGGAGCTGACAGCAGGAGTTTTTGAGCTGGGCTTTCAATTGGACATGGCTAAGTGCTTAAATAATCCATTTAATTCCAGATCTTTGAGACCCATCTCGACTGGTCAGTGGGTAGCCACGGTGAGTGGGCCAAAACTCTAAGTTGTTCTTGCTGGGCTTCTGCAGTAATTATACTATTTGAGCCCAATTACTTAATGGGGATCAATTCATATTTGGACCTAAAAAATGGTCATCTACAGAGTGTGTACCCTAATTCTCTTACACTACTCGCGCTTGCAAGACCGTGTGTGGGAGGGTTATAGTGCAATTGGTGCGTTTACTAGCTAACTAGGAAACAATATCTTGGTCCTACCTGGGTGGTTCGTTGTGCAGAGACAAATTTTCTAGGGGCCTTAGGTTGTCCCCTCTGGATGGGGGTGACCCTTTTGTTTTAATTAGACTGACTTGACAAAAATATAGGACAATTTGTAACCAGCCATGTCCGTATATAAATGACCCTACCCTATACATTTGTGCTGGTTTGGTGCCCACTTACGTTAATTGAAGAGTATTTAAGATGTACACTTTCTTAGTGTAGATTGAGCCAAGAGGCTCATTGTTCAGCCATATATTATATATAACAACAACTTGTGTGGCGCCTAGCCTCCCTCTAAGAGCATTGGTAATGTCGGTGTGTATGCATATTTTGTGCTCAGCTATACTATTCTGTGATAAAATTGTCTGTATACTACATTAGAGATAATCCAACTTTTATACTTAATTACATTAAGCATTTGGAATTTAGTTGTATCTCTGTTCAACAAAAGATTGATTGTGAGTCCATTAACGCATTGTATAGCATTTGAATATTTTGCAACCAGCTTCAAGCCGGCAGCTTGGTAGTTTCTTTACTATAATCCTTTTACAATTTTTCAGTACCATCAAAACTATAATTGTTACCTACACAAATTATTTCAAATATGATGTACTTCACCACAATGCAAGAAATTGGACTAACATGTGCCAGACCCAAGTCAAGAACTCCAACTTAATCAACTTGGGTTGGACTTTTTGGCCCAAATTTTTCTACTCCACAAATTGGATTCACAACATATTCATTTCTCTCCACATCATGAGTTGGGTCACGGCCATTGATAATTATGAAAATTGATAATTATTAAAAGGAATTTATTATTATTGTATTTATATATAAAATATATTATAATATTAGGCATTTATTATGATTGTGTTTATATATGAAACTATATATTGTTTCTATTAAAGAAAATATAATGTGTCAAGATTCTAATGAGATGTTTACTTATAGAATAAAATTTAAATTCAATTAAAAAATATATATATTAAAATAATGAGGTGTAAAATTGTGAGACCTCAGAAGTTTATATGGCACAATATTATGAGGTCAACCAAAAGTTAAATAAGTTTCGGTTTTACATTATAGTATAGATGGGTTATGTGGTTTCGAGGAAAATGCTCAATTATAAGTCAATTGGATTATTTGGAATAACAAATTACAAGGCTCATTGAAATTCCTCAATGACCAAAGCAGTACTTAGAAAAATAATAAGCTTGGATTCATTAAGCACTCCATCTATCAAGGCCCACCTCACTCTAACTGTTAATTCATAGCTTGAATTTGAGGTGAATGTAACACCCACAATTTGTACGTAATAGTCATTATTTTTATTTTTATTTGTTGCGCACATCATAAGAAGGGAAATTAAAATTTTTTAAAAAATATTTAGGAAACCTAAGTGCACATAGATATGAATTAAAATTTAGGTTAAACTATTGTTTTTGTCCCTAAACTTTGCATGAAATTCGGTTTTCATCCCTGAACTTTGAAAAAGTTCATTTTTACACATGAATTTCGTCCCTTAACTTTTTTTTTTTTAAATGATGAAATTCATGTGTAAAAACAAACTTTTTCAAAGTTTAAGGACGAAAACGAACTTCATGTAAAGTTTAGGGACAAAAACAATAGTTTAGCTTAAAATTTAAAAGATGATTGTTATATTAAGAAGCTCATGATCAATTTACATGAGTGAAACATTAGTCTAAGGAATTTAGATATGGGTGGATAGTATCTTGGGCCAAGTAGCCCAAGGGAAAGAAAATAATAGAGTGGGTTTTTGTTGGAGAAAAACCCAAAGCCCATCAACTCATTAAAGTAAAAGAAATTATGTGCCGCTCCAAAATTAGGGTTAAATATACTGTTTGTCCCTAACATTTACTTAAATTGCACGTTTGGTCCCTAACGTTTAAAACGGGCAGAAATGGTCCCTAACGTTTCAAAATTGTCCACCATTGGTTCTTCCATCAATCTCTTTTGACTTTATGTATACGTGGTTAATACATTGATGACATAGCCAATTTTTAATTGAGGTGGTGTTTTTTTTTTTTTTTTACTATTAGGATCTGACATGACATACCTGTTTAAAATCAAATAAAAAACTCACCCAACCCGATTTTGATTTAAAAAAAAACCAATTACTTGAATTAAATTAAACATAAAATTAGACGCAACTGGTAGGGCAAAGCAATTGTAAAATAATTTTTTCCTAAGAAAATTACTAAGCATGATTATTATATATAGAATATTTTGCCAAATTATAATGGCCCATTATCATACAATTTTCACATGGCTTGCATGAGAGGAAAAATATGAACGGGCAGCAACTGGAAGCTTTGAGAAGATTAAATTCCGATTGTTCAAAGATCAATTGAACCAAATTTTCCATTTAAAATTGACTGTCAATAGCATACATTTAATTTTTCTTCTTCTTCAACGTCAGCATCATCTACAAAAATGAGGGAATGCGTTGATGTAATTCCCTGCTGCCTCCTTCTATACGCCATTAACCCCACCCACACGCCCCATATTGCCTCCTCCTCCTATGTATTCATGCAATGCAATCAATCTATTTTGATTGATTTGGGGATTCAAAGTTTCAAACACCTAAATTGCCCCTCTCCGAAATACAGACAAGAGATTTGATTGGATTTTCTATTATTCTTTGCCTTGGCTCTTCTCTCTCTACACTGCTTGGCCATACCTCTACAGTTTTCCTTGTAAAATTTTCTATTTGGTGTGAGAGACGAAGAGGGGGAAGAGAGATGCACGTTCTAATTTTAATTTTAGGGTTTAATTTAATTTGGGGAATTGAGTTTTCTTAATCATAATTGGGTGGGATGGGTTGGATAAGTTTTATTTAATTTTAAACAGGTATATCATATCATATCTTTAATTATAATGAAAAAAAAAAAAAAAAAAATTGGCTACATCATCAACCCATTAGCCACGTATACACAAAGTTAACAGAGACTAACAAAATGACTAATTGTGTACAATTTTGAAACGTTAGGAACCAAATGTGTAACTTGGATAAACGTTAAGGAGTAAAGACCAATAGTGTATTTAACCCAAGAAATTATGTGCTGCTCCAAAATCTAGTCTCTAGATTAGCCTTTCAATCTGCTCCAAAATCTAGTCTCTAGATTAGCCTTTCAATTTGCCACTGTCAGTAGTGACTAAAATTGTGAAACTTTGCTCCCCATCATCGAATTCTTTCAAATTGGACAAGTTTAAAGCAATGCGATTTTTATAATTGGAATCAATGAAAGGTTGAAAGTAGGATGGAAATATGGTTTTGTTAAAGGAAAAAGATAAACAAGTCCTCTTCCGATCAGGGGAGTTTGACACCGGAGTATGTGGAAGAAGCAGGTGACACTTCAAAAGACCACACTTTGAGAACCTAGTAAGACTAATGACTTGATAATTCAAGCACATCACTCAAGTTCAAAGAGGTTGAAGAGTCCAAAAATTTAGGTCGTTTTCAAAAGTAATTATGGAATTATCTCGAATTAATTATCTAGCAAGCCATATAATAATGGAAAGTTCTATGTCTATAGGTTCTAACGTATCAAAAGGTGTGCAGTTCAGAGTTTTGTAGGGAGCCATTTTACTATAGATTGTATACAATGATAGCATGCACTTGGACAATAGTGAATTTTGAATTCTTTTTACTTTTAGTTGTATCTATTTATTTTCCTAAACACCATTTCTAGCTCTAATGGGTCTTATTAGTTGTGTTTCGAATATGTGGTCACATTTTTTTGTATTTTAAAAAATGTTCTTATCTTGAAAATGTAAGTTGTCATTACTCATGTTTTGGAAGATTGTTCTAAGTTGGTCCAATAAACATCCTAACTCATGTATAGATGGAGATAATCGAATAGTGAGTGTTATTTTCAACCTTAAGCCTTTGAGAAGAATAATCATTTCTTATGGCTTGACATTTAGTTTTTGGTTGATTTCAATAGGTGACGAGGTTTTTACTATGTATCTCTTTGGTCGATTTCTTAGAGGAGTAAGAATTATATTCTTATCCATTGCTCTTATATCCCTTAAGTACATTCCTTTGAATGTTGAGCTTATCTATCAATTGTGAATGTGTAATTGTATAGTTGTATTCCTTCTTTATTCTCTAAAAAAGATCCGATATCAAATAATCCTTTAATACTAAAATCTTTAGTTAAAATTACAACAACCAAAAAAAAAAAAATTACTAAAAGGTGTAAAATCTGTGACAAATAAGACTTAGAAGTTAATTATTTGTTTCAGTTTCACAGTAAGTGTTATATTATGGCTTGACTTATGGAAGTTAGTGGCTTCTTCTGGTGCTATTCACACAAAGGACTTGAATCTAAGTCCTAATTGTATTAGTAAGTGTGGCACACGACAATTGTGCTCCTGATGTTAGCCGACTATATGATGCTATATATATAGGACATCCAAGCTCTTGTTTAGGTGTGTCAAATAGCGATTAGAATATTAGAAAAGGTTTGCTTCTCTTGGTTATTCTTGGTGAGAGAGACTTAGGGTGTATTTGGGGTTTTGGTTCTTTGAAAAAGTGCTAGTACCACTGTTGTAATCTCCATATTTTCTTAGTAAAGCTTTCTCCCTGTCACTACCCATGTATGTAAGCATATTGCCAAACCATGTAAATTCGAGTGTTCTTTGTTTGTATATTTGATCTCTTTCTCTCTTCTTTAATCTTGCGCAACCAGGTAATTAATTTTCACAACAATTGGTATCAGAGTTGTTGGTCGAAACAATGGCAATTAACTCTTCTATTGCGACAGTAGACCTAGTTAAGTTCGACGGGACTGGTAACTTTGGGTTATGACAAAAAGGGTGAAGAATTTATTGGTGTAGCAAGGTTTGGTGAAGACTTTGTACAGGAAGACAAAGAAACCAGAGAAGATGACAGATGATGAATAGGAAGAACACGACATGAAGGCGGTGAGTACAATTCGGCTAGTACTAGTAGACGAAGTCATGTATGATGTCATGGAGGAGAAATCAACCGCGGAAATTTGGTTGAATCTAGAGAAAAGATATATGTCCAAGTCTCTCACAAACAAATTGCATGTAAAGAAAAAGTTGTACAGACTTAAGATGACAGAGGGCGTGGATCTAAGGCACCACATTAATACTTTCAAACAAATCATTAGTGACATTTTATGAATCTATTATATAAACTAATACGTGAAGTTTTAGCTTTCTCCCTAAAGATGCCATATCAGATTTCCTATTCTCACACCCTTCCCCCTCACCCATACCTCTAATTAATTAATTCTCTCACACTTACCTTTTAACATTTACCTCTATTTAATTCTCTCCCTTTTCATAGGCTTTTCTTCTTCCTCATATCTTCTTCTACCTCACCTCTTGAATTCCCGCACCTCTTGAACTCTCTCACCTCCTCATCTCCCCAATTGATTGCACCCCAATCTCCTATTTAAACACCTTAGTGTGGTTTCCTAAGCTTCATGTCCGATTGCCTTTGTGAGTTTGTTCCTATCATTATATATATATTTTTTTGTAGGTAGTAGAGGGTGTTATTATGCACGGTTGAGTAGGCGTTTGATAATGCCGAGGAATAGTCAAATGCATTCTTAAAAGAAAGTTATTTGCCTCCCTTACGTACTGAAGATTCAAAAGGTGAAGAAAATCTCATTTCAAAACAAGCAAGAAAAAAAGTGAATAAAAAAGGCAGATTGAAACAAGCAATTGAGAGAGAACCACATGCAGAACACATTGAGAACTATTTTATGTTAATACTAAAAAAAAAGTTTTAGTTTATATTTTTTTGGGTGTCTAACTCCTAATGGGATTGTTGATTTAATATGTACTTTTTTCTTCTTATGATTGATTGTGTTTTTCTTTTTCTTTTTTGGATTGAATTAGTTCATATAAACGCCAATAGATAAGGAGCCCATGAATGTTGAGGAAACTTTTGTCCCTTGGTCTTATACTAAAAAAAAGCTTTAGTTTATATTTTTTTAGGTGTCTAACTCTTAATGGATTACAGATTCAACAAATATATTAAAGACACAAATAATAATTGGTAGATATCTAAAAATGAGGAAGAATTATTAAGGCGAACTATTACTTTTGCCATATGAAAAAAATCCACGCGTCGCACGGGTCCACGACTAGTTGATATAAAATTCGAGGATGAAGAAAAGGCGATGATGCTCCTAACCTCTCTCCCGGCTTCCTACGAACATCTGGTGATGACCCTATTTTATAGAAAATAAACTGTAAAATGAGAAGAAGTTTCAAGAGCCCTGTTGGATCACTACCAACGGAAACAGAAGAATTCAGCTGGGAGTTCTGGTGAAGGGCTAGTAGTAAAGGGTTATCAAGATTGTGGAAGAAAGAAAGAAAAATATGACAAATCTGTTAGAGGAAAATCTAAATCCAAGAGCAAGACAATAAAGTGCTACAAATACTAAAAGAAGTGGGATATCAAGCGAGACTATCCAGAAGGGAATAAGAGGAAGGCAAAGTCCTCTACATCTATCAAACTAGTAGCAGACTTGATAAGTCAGTAAATATTACTTATTAAGCCCATTTTCTAAGGTTTTTAATAAAATCATTTTACATTTTATTTTTAGTTGTATGCAAATCATTGCATTTCTTTTATTTAATTGTGTTGCATAAAAAATAATTTATTTACCTGCAATATTTTAATTTTATAAAATCTAAAATTTTATGTTTGTTTTAGGTGCAAATTAATGTTTGAAAAGAAAAAGAAGAACAAAGCCCAAAGCCCACAAGGCCCACAAGCTCACACTCTCCTTTCTAACCTCATCACACTAGATCACTCCTCAAAGAGAGCTCCTAATTGAATTCACGTGGGAGGCTTGGCTTGTGTGTCCCACGGATTGCATGGTACTCACTCCTACCCACGTCACACTGGATCTTTGCTCCAAAGGAGCTTGCAAATGTATTTGTGTGGGTTTCTTTGGCTAGTAGTTGCCGTGAGTTGCATGTGTCTGCATCACACTGGATTGTAGCTCCAAAGGAAACCCTAAAACAACTATTTGCAAGCAGTAACTAGAGTAGTAGCCGCTTGGGAGCAGATTGGATTTGGAGAGTATTTCTTCATTTTTCTCTCTAGTTTTTTCTCTAGCATTTATTTCTTTAGTCTTCTTTTTGTAATTCCTTGGCCATGATTAGCTAGACTTTTAGCTTAGGCTAAGGGGGAATCCAAATTTGTAAGGTAAACTAATTTTTTTTAAATCCATTTTGAGTTTCAATGTTTAAGATTTATTATTTTATTGTTCTCATCTTCTATTATTTCTTTTATTTGTGGTTCTATGATTTGAATCTTTTCACGAGTTCAATCATGTTTTTCTCATAGTTAAGTAAAGATTTTAGTTCCATTAAATCTAAGAACTCTTAATTTCATTGGATATTACTTTTTACTACATTGTTGCTAGATTAATTAGTACAATGTCAATTTTAGGTTTTTCTAACGTAGTTATTTATTATGTGTTTAAATTAATGAACAATCAAATAGTATTTCTAATTTAAATTTTATTAAAAATGGGTTTATTGCAAATGTTCCAATTGAGGGTTTGGGATGTGAAACCCCTAATTGTGTAATTCCATGGATTTAAATTGAATTAATTTATCTTAGTAAATTTGAGAAACTTAAAGCCTTAGCAATTTTTAGATTTGAGTTTCTTTACCTATTCAAATTGTGAGTTTTCAAAACAACCAAAACATTTTCTTGATTTAATTTCTAGTGTTACGTGTTTATTTTAAAATCCCTCTCCGTGGTACGATAACCCACCTTACCATATATACCGTCATTTTACCTTATACATCGACACACATATTCATACATATTAAATTTGATTAGACTCCATTAAAGAATGACATTTTGGAGGCCGATCAAGACTCAAAATTGCTTTTTGTTTTATCAAGCACTAACGGTTTGATCGATTCTTAACCTCTGAATTACACAAGTTCTTTCCACGTGACTCCCCACAGGAATTGGTTCAACACTTATAGGTCAGTTAATTGTGGTTCTGTTCGAATGGGTAATGATGCTACATGCAAAATTATTGGAATATAAACAATTAAAATTAAGATGTTCGATGGTGTAATGAGAATATTAGGAGAGGTTAGACATGTTTTAGAGGTGAGAAAGAATTTGATTTCATTAGGAACCCTAGACTTAAAAAGTTATAGCTATAAGTCCGAGAATGGGATAATGAAGGTTTAAAAGGGTCTTATGATTGTGATGAAAGGTCAGAAAATAAGTATCAATGTTTATAAATTGCTAGGTAATACCATTCTATGTGGAGTTGCTGCAGTAGCTGAGTCTGAGGATGATGATACACTCTTGTATGAGGGAATTGCGCAAAAGAAATCTGTTGACTGGGATTAAGTCATGTAAATTAGATTTCTACAAATACTGTATTATGGGAAAACAGTGTAGGGTGCGATTTAAAACTGTCACACACAAGACAGATGATATATTAGATTATATGCATTCAAATATTTGGGGGCCAGTGAGAACTCCTTCCAAAGGAGGAGCTCAGTATTTTATGAGTTTCATTGATGATTATTCCATAAAGGCTTGAGATTATTTCTTGAAGAACAAGTCTGAGGCTGTTACTAAATTTCAGATTTGGAAAGCAGAAGTGGAAAATCAGGTTGGAAGAAAAATGAAGTGCCTTAGGACTGATAACGGCACTGAGTACAAGGATGGTGAATTCTTAAAGTTTTGCGAAGAGTATGGTATCAAGAGACAGTTCATAGTGCGGATGACTCCTCAACAAAATGGGGTGGCTGAGAGATTTAATAGAACCATTACAAAGACAGCTAGATGTCTAAGGCTGAATGTTGAGCTTCCTAAAATCTTATGGGCTGAAGCAGTGAATATGACTTATTATATCATCAATCGATCACCTAGAGTTACACTTGATGGGAAAGTTGCTGAGGAAGTATGGATAGGATAAGAAGTTGATTGCTTTTTAATGAGAATATTCAGTTGTCCCACATATATTCATATCTCAGGTGAAGACAGGTTAAAACTCGATCCAAAATCAAAAAAGTGCATCTTTCTTGGTTTTAAGAAAGGGGTAAAAGGGTACAAGCTTTGGGATCCAGTTGCGCAGAAGATGGTGGGTGATCAACAGATATGTAAAGTTTGATGAGAAGCAGAAGCAATGACAAAAGCATTCAAGGAAGATAAGTCTTAAGCAGCGGAAAGCAGTAATAACATTAGCAGATCAACGATACAGGTAGCACTTGATGAATTGTAGTCTCATTCAAATGAGGAACCTCACAGTAATGATTAAGAATAGAATAGCACCAAATCAGATAGGCCTAAATGCAACAAAAAACCACCGGTCAGTTATGATTTCGAGGATCTTGTCTCTTATGCTTTACTTACAAGCATCGAGGATCCTTCTACATTTCAAGAAGTAATTGACAACTCTTAAAAGGATAAATGGATGGAAGCTGTGGTGGAGGAAATGGAGTGTTTTAGTAAGAATAAAATTTGGGAGTTAACAGAACTTCCAAAGGGAAAGAAACCTATAGGTTGCAAGTGGGTGATAAAAAAGAAGGAAACAGTATTAGGAAATGTAAAGGAAAGATTCAAGGCATGATTGGTAGCAAAGGGATATTCATAGAGACATGGGATTGACTACGATGAGGTATTTCCACCTATAGTCAGACATACATTTATTAGAGCAGTATTGGCTTTGGTAGCACGTCAGGATATGAAATTGGAACAATTGGATGTGAAGACGGCTTTCCTTTATGGGAATTTGGAGAAAGAGATTTTCGTAGTACAACCAGAGGGGTTTAAGCAACCTGGTACAAAAAATATTGTCTACAGATTGAAGAAGTCATTTTATGGGCTCAAGCAGTCCCCTAGACAGTGGTACAAAAGGTTTGATTCCTATATGATCCAGATTGGTTATAACCATTGTGAATATGATTGTTACGTATATGTTCATATACTTGAAGATGGTTCTTATATTTTTCTGCTATTGTATGTGGACGATATGTTAATTTTTGCTAAGAGTATGTGTGAAGTTAACAAGTTAAAATCTTTGTTACACAAAGAGTTTGAAATGAAAGACCTGGGTGCTGCTAAGAATATTATGGGTATGGAGATTCGCAAGGACAGAAAGGCAAGAAAACTGTGGTTGTCTCAGAAAAACTACATCAGTAGGGTGCTTAATGTATGCAATGGTTTGCATAAGGCCGAATTTGGCTCATGCAGTGAGTATGGGTGGGCAAAAACCCGCCAAGCGCGACCCGCCCGACCAAACCGTCCAATCCGTTCGTCCGTCCGTCCATCCATGAGCATATATATAGATGGATATGGATACGGATTTTTTTTTTTTATATTCGGATTTCGGATGGACAACGGATTTAAGGTTTTTGGTCGAGTATCCACCCGACCCACCCGACCACTACACATACCTGCTTGATATTTGTCCTCACCCGGTCACTCACCCACCCACTCACCCTTATTTTCCTCACTTTTCACTTCTCACTCTCTGCCTCTCTTCTTTTCTCTCATTTCATATATATATTTTTTTCACTTTTCACTCTCTCTCTCTCTTCAGTCCTCTCTCACGGCTTTTCTCTCCCACCTTCACTCTTACTCTCTCTCTTCTTAGTACTCAGTCCCGCCTCTCTTTCTTTCACGGTCACGATCTCACTGAGTACTCACAATCATGGACTTAAACAGCACTGTGACTTTGACGGGATCTTTTCCACCGAGTGGTCCGAGTCTATCTAAGTGAGATCTCGCTAGATCTAACAAGATCTTGCCGGATCTAATGAGATCTCGTCAGATCTAGCGTGATTCTCGTCGGATCTGGTGAGATCTCGCCAGATCTAGGCCGATTCTCGCTGAATCAGGTGAGACCTCCAACCGAATAGATCTCACTTGATATTTGATTTATTGATTGTGTATTAGGTGATTTGTTGTATATGTATTTGGTGATTGCGTGTATTTGTGTAAAAAAAATATTTGTGGAACACTGTACTTTGAGTTTTGGAAATCTGATGAGATTGTGTGTATTTGGAATTGTGTAAAAAAAGATATATGAGATTCTGTATTTGGAATTTCTATTGTGTGTTGGAAATTTGTTCAGATTTGGATTGATTTTTTAAATTGGTCTAAAAAACACTTGCAGGCCCAATTAAATCTGCTCGACCCGCCCAACCGACCCTCCCAACCGACCCGTGCCTATCAACGGATGGTTAATGGATGGATAATCCATGAACCTAATTTCTACGGACGGACAACGGTTTTCCTCAAAACCCGACCCGTCCGACCCGTGCCCACCCCTAGTAGTGAATACTGTTAAGAGGTACATGGCAAATTCAGGGAAAGAGCACTGGAATGCAGTGAATTGGATTTTCAGATACTTAAAAGACACTGCGGAACATGAGATCTTAGTTTCCAGACAACTAGAGACTAATTCAATTGCAGGATATGTGGATACAGACTATGCAGGTGAGGTGGATGACAAGAGGTCTACTACAGGTTATGTGTTTGCACAATCAAGAAGGCCTATTTGTTGGAAATCCACATTACAATCAATAGTAGCCATGTCCACTACAAAAACTGCATACATGGTTGTAGCTGAAGCTGTAAAAGAAGCATTGTGGTTAAAGGTTCTAGTCAAAGAGTTTGGTTTAAATTAAGATGAAGTTCAGATGCATTGTGACAATCAGAGTGTCATTTACTTGGCAAAGAATTAGGTTTATCATGAAAGGACGAAACACATCGATGTTAGGTTTCACAGGATAAGAGAGCTGATTGTTACATGATATATTGTTCTTGAGAAGCTGCATACTTCAAAGAGTGCAACTGGTATGTTGATGAAGCCAGTTACCGTAATCAAGTTCAAGCATTTCTTGGACTTGGCCAATTTGCAGTCAGTGATAGTCCTTAGGGGCTAAGGTGGTGGTGATGGAGGAAGAGTTTGTGAGACTTGGGCAAATTCAAGCCAAGGTAGAGATTTGTTATATTATGGCTTGACTTATGGAAGTCAGTGGTTTCTTATAGTGCTATTAGGAGACCAAGTAATACTTGGTGTGTTGAATGTTGTGCACACAATGGACTTGAATCCAAGTCCTAATTGTATTAGTAAGTGTGGCACACGGCAATTTAGCTCCTAATGTTAGCCGACTATATGATGGTATATATATAGGACTTCCAAGCTCTTGTTTAGGTGGGCCAAATAGCAATTAGAATATTAGAGAAGGTTTGCTTCTCTTGGTTATTCTTGGTGAGAGAGAGTTATGGTTTATTTGGGGTTTGGGTTCTTTGAGATAGTCCTGGTACCATTATTATAATCTCCTTATTTTCTTAGTAAAACTTTTTTCTTGTCGCCGCCTATGGATGTAGACATATTGCCGAACCACGTAAATTCTTGTATTCTTTGTTTATGTGTTTGATCTCTTTCTCTCTTCTTTAATCTTACATAAACAGTTGATTTTCACAACAATGAGAGAGTGTGAGATCGGTATGGGATACATTACCATACTTTCGTTACAGACATGTTTGCTACTTTCATTACAGATATGTTTGCTAGTTTAAAATATCCGTACTTGTTAGATACTCGATTTTGATTTAGAGTGTATACTGGAATATTCTGGAGAAAAGAGACAGTGGGAGAGAAGGCCAAGTGCAACGGAACATATAATGTTGCAGTGGCTAGTTTGCTTGTTTTACACTGAAAATGGGACCTTTATACTCTTATGCATGGTCTGTCTTTTTTTAATTGCCAGTTTGTGCAAATCATGAATGGGGTCAAATAAGTTACACATGTGATCTTTAGGTCGCATATGTCCAACTTTTGTTGGGACCATTCCATGTGCCCACTTGCAGAGCACTTAATTTACTCACTCTAGAAACACCATCGCATCTTGCAATTAATGGCCAAAATAACTTATGCCGTAAAGTCTGCATGTTATTTCCGCAATAGTCACTCTTGTTGATTACATTTGGAAATTATAGTAAACATGAACAAAGAGCTTGAAATGTGTTTAAGTCCAAATTTCAAAGTGCTATTTTTCTTAAGGGTTTGTTTGGAAGAGGGGAATGAGGAGAAAGGAATGAAGAAAATAATTTTAAAGAATTTTATTTTCATTCTCTCGTTTAGAAGTTTAATAGGAGAGAAGTCAATGGAACAGAACAGGTTCCATTCCATTCCCTAACTCAATCCGTTGGAAGAAGTAAAAAAAAAAATGGAATGGATTGGAATTGATTTTTTAAAGAATATTTAATCTATTCTCTTGTTTGAAAATTTAATAAGAAGGATTATAATGGCTATAAGGGAATGCTCATTCCATTCCATATCTCTTAAGCATTCCTCTCAAAATGGGGAGAAATACTCACGCTTTTAATGAAATGGATGTAAAATATCAATTTTATCCTTATTTTGAGGGGAGAAAAAGAGGTCAAATAATGCATTTTTTTATGTTTTTTGGCCAAACATGCCTCTTTTGATATTAATTTGAAAGAAAGAATGATTGTAAATCGTCTTTGTGAAAGACGATTTTTTGCGTGAAAGTCGTCTTTAAGAAAGACGATTTTTTATTGCCTTTTTGTTTATAATTTTTCATGTGTTTTTTCTAAATTTCAACAAAAAAAAATTTATATCAACGTCGTCTTTATAAAAGGCAACTTTCATATAACTTTTTTTTTTTTTTTTTTTTTTTTTTTTTAAATTTGAAAAAAAACATAAAAGTTGTCTTTTATAAAGACGACTTTCATATAATTTTTTTTTTTGAAATTTTGAAAAATCACGTAAAAATAAAGACAACTTTCATCTAAAAATTTTGTTGAAAGTTGTCTTTTTCAAAGACGATTTTCAATTAAGTCCACGTGATAAAACACGGCCACATACAAAAGCAATCAAAACTTGTCTTTAAGAAAGACGATTTTAATGGGGAAAATTGTCTTTCCTAAAGACGATTTTTAATTAGCCTATTTTTCAAATTAACATCAATATGGACATGTTTGGCCAAAAAACTAAAAAAAAAAAAGAGAAGAAGAAGCATTTTTTGGCAAATTTGGCCAAGAAAAAAACAAATAAAAGGTAAATGGTGTAATAGTAAAACTATATATGTTAATTGCATATTTGATCTTCTAATTTTGACATTTGTTTAAAAATCGTCCTTATAATTTAAAATATTTTAGTTTAATCCATATACTTTTGATATTGTTACAACATGTCCTTATTGTCATTTTATTTATGGAAAATAATGACATAACAAACGAAATTCATGTCTCGTCACATCATAAGCTCCATGTCATCAAAGTAATGTCAGTTTCATGACTTATGTTTGCTATATTAGCATTTTCTAATATTCATCAGATAACAATGTGAACCTTTTTGAAAAATTATAAAGTATGTAAAGATTGTTTTGAGACAAAGATGAAAGGTAATTTAACCAAACAAAGTGTCAAGTCCATTTTATTCTTTTAAATTATCAACTGCATTTTTATTCTTTTAAAATCTCTCAAACAAAGTTTCAAGTCCATTTTTTAATCCCTCCAAAATTGGGAGGAATCAAGGGGAGTGGTATATATTTAATGAATTTTTATTGAAGTCTCCATAAAACTGCTATTTTTTTTTCTTAAATGTCTATACTTCAAATTTTATTAAAGAATTAACATATTAATGACGTGGTTATAAAATGATTCATTTCTATTCAACTCTCAAATAAAGTTATTTTCAATTCCATTCATTCCATTAAAAAATGTAAACAAGATAGAAATAAATATTTAATTCTTTTCTATTTGTTTTTTTTTTTTATTTTTATTCGATCAATTTCATCGCATTCCTTTATAAACTCCTAATGATTATGTGGAACCAAAAGTATTTCCAATATCGAGTGAAAAAAGTCATTTTCAATGATAATTTATGTAGTACCACACAATGCTAAATGAAAGAAAACAAGAAGAAGATAATATCACTTATCATGAATATAACAAATTATTATTAAAAAAAAAAGAAGAAGGTAAAATAAGAATATCATCTGAAAACTGAAAAGGTAGGTTCTAGATATTATAAAACGTGATAATCAATTGGATATATGGAGTTACAGTTCCCTAACAACAATAAAGAAAGAGAGAGAACAAAGAATAACAAGAAGAAACACTCTTCTAAGCAGAATCGAACAATAAATAATAAATGAACAAATTCATGTAGTATTTAATCATTCAAAACTCAGAAAGCGCACCACAAATACAGCTGCTAATTAATTTGGCACCCATTAATTTGGTTGCATTGCAAAGCATTGTTGAATTAACCCCCACGTTATTTTCGACATGAAACTGCACCCACGACCAGCAAACTTAACTTGCAGTAGATGATGCTTTGATTTGATAGATTACCTATGACAAACACATTTGTAGTGGTATGGGCTATTGATTGGGTCGTTCCCCTCTACCGGCACTTGCTCCGCTCTGCACTTGTACTTGCACCCTCTACATTCATTATAAGTACATGTTGGTGCAGTGGATCCTATCATCAATCGCCTTGAATTCCTCATCATCACTCTTTCATTGCCACCCTTTAGGCTCCAAAACATATATATAATGTCAAAATTAACCAACCAAAACATTTCTTTTTATTAAAAAAAAAAAAACAAACAAAACCAAAGAAAGTTTTTGTAGCAAATTAATGCTAGCTAATGGTTTTCACCTGCACATGTAATTCTCTCTGAGAGGCCCTTAGAAGATGAAGCACTTCTGGTTGACCTTTAGATCCTGCAAGATTAGAAGAATAAGCATGTTACATATTTAATTATAGCAAAAACGTTAAATAAACATTGGCATTGATAAGGAAAGAGTGAAAGTTTGGGAGGAAGAGAAAGCAAAAGAGAATTGTATTATTATCTTGGCAACCTATAGTTCCCCTAGCTGGAAGCTAAGGGAATTGCATGTCTTACATTGGAAAGCTAGGCCAAACTCATTGATATTTGACAGAAGCTCAGCAGAAATAGAGAACATTGGGAAAAGGAGAAAAAAAAAAAAAAAACTTTAGGAAAAAGGTGAGTTATTGTACGAAAATAGGAACCCACTTAGGAAAGAAGAATTGAAGTGAGAAAGAAATAGCTACTAGTAGATTATGACCTTGTATAACATATGCTGCCATGATTAAGGTGATGAGTAGCAACAGTAAGTTGCCTAGTTTAATGTTGGGCATTTTTTCCATTGGTTTTGGAATAACTTTGATGGAGATGAATATGTGGTCAATATAGTTGAAGGATAAATATGTGTGCGAGTGAGAGATAGAGAAACAAGTTGTGAAATAAAGATACTTATCAAAAAAAAAAAAAAAGTTGTGAAATAAAGACCATAAGAGAGCCTGCAAAATCTGCAGTGACTCAGAGGAGTACACTGAAGAGGTCAGACGGACAGTACTGTGGCTAACTCATGGAATTTCTGTAGTATTAATTTGAATTACGAAAATGGCCACATTCTTTCAACATTTTATATGCAAATATTGTTTTTTTACTTTGATATTTTAAGGGTTGAAGGGGAATTTCAAGTAAAAGAATCATTTGCAGAGCCCTTCGATGGGTAGAAATATCTTACCCACCAAAAGCAGCATCTAGGTAATTTAACAGGCTGAGTCATATGGTGGATGATTCCAAGAAAGATCTTGAATGAATAGGGTAAAAATTGAGAGACTGAGATTCTTGTATAGAACGTGGTCAATGGACCTTGAATGCCAAGTCTATGTTTAAAATTAGTACAATTTTCAACCAATCAATTCTCAAATATATATTCAGACTTAGAACAGCTTCAACAACTCTTTATTTGACGCTCTATTTGGTAATATGGAAAGCCAAAATGTAAAAATGATACTTCAACAGCTCTTTATTTCACTTTTCATATTATCAAATTGTTACAGTAACTTTTCACAAATAGAAAGCAACTATAGCTCTTCATTGAATAAAAAAATTGTATCCGACCCCTATTTTTTAATCTTTTTTTTTTCCCTTCTCTCATTTCCACGATCGGCTCTCTCTCTCTCTTTTTCCTTTTTTCCTTCTCTTTTCTCCCCTTTTCTCTAGCTTTCTCTCCTCTCTCCTTTGTTGAAGCTCCGATCTCATTCTAGTGTGAAGTGCCGATCTCGGCTTGAGGTGGAGAGTCGATCTCGGCCTGGTGTGGAGTGCCAATCTTGGCCTGGGGTGGAGCTCGATCTCGGCCTGGGTGGAGCGTCGATCTTGGCGTAAGGTGGAGCACCGAAGTTGGATTAGGTTTATATGGGGATTATTTCTATGATTTTTTATGTGGAAATTGTGGAGTTGGATTTGTGTGTGGTGTGATTTACTGTAAGGATTTCGATTCATGTGGGTTTGATATGGTTGTCGGAGTTGGAGTTGTGGTGGTGATTGTGTGGGGTGGTGGTTGTTGTGGTAATGACTGTGTAGGTGATGGTTGTGAGAAAAAATAATAATTTTATTAATTTTGGAAAGAGAAAAATATAATATAAAAGTAATGTGGCTTTTATCTCTACAGTAATTTTCACTCTTCATATCTCATCAGGATTTTGTTTCCCACATATACTACTCTTTTTTTTTTCTTTTTTTTTTTTTTTACTTTTTTTTGGTTATTTTCTTTGTATTCCTTTTTTTCTTTTTTTTCGAAAATTACTTAAAGCCTTTTCGATTGTATTGTAAATGTTTGCTCAAATCGAAAATGTTTTTGGTTAACCAGAAAATTCTTTGTAGAAATTGTGAAATCCTTTTATGCTTAAAAATGTTGTAAGAGTTTTTCCAAAAATAAATATACCAAAAACTTTTTAATAACCAAAATATTCGCAAACTTTCAAAAAGACCATAAAATAATCTATAAACCAGTAAAATTTTCAAATTATCCCTAAAACCTAAGAAAATGATCAAAATATCCAACAAATCATCCAAAAAAAACTTTTCTATCATGATCACTACTTTTTTTTTTTCTATTGAAAATCTCTCAAAGGGGTTTTTTTTACTTTTTTTTTTTTTTTTTTAATGTCCTTCTGATATGTTTGGTAGGGGTCTAGTCAACCTATTCACACGATCTTCATATCTTGGTTAGTTCTTTTAAAAAATAATTTGCTATTTAATTTCTTGTTCTTTTTGTGAGCGCTCTAAGGCGTAACCAGCGAAAGCCACCACGTCTACCAATTGAATGACTCCTTAGGTGATGCTCAGTACAAACTCATCCTAACACTTTAGTCTAAGAATACACCACTAACTAAAGGAGTATTGCAGAGGTGGAAGTTGTCAAATGGTTACAATCCAGGAACTGCTCTTTGACCCCTACACAAAGGTCTAACGTAATCAGACTGTGGGTCTAGAGTTAGGGTATGTGCTTGGGAATGTGTTAGGCACCTAAGCCAACCTAATCAAATGGATTTACCTCCACTTATACCTCCTAACCATATTTGTTGGGATTTATGTCCTAAAACAATTTATTTTGATATTTTAGTTATTAATAAAACAATTTTATTTCATGAAAAAAAATGTATGAATAATATGACATTATGTAAAGTCCATGAGATGCATTGAATGTGATTAAAGATATGTAAGTATGATTTACATACAGAAGATCTAAATCACAAGTCCTTGTAAACTCATAAACCTATGTTATAGTCAATGGTTAAATTGGGCTTTTCATCTGGTAGAACTATAGCATATCAATTAAGATGGTTTGTCTTAATCATGGACGTGGAGCTTCTAATTGATATGTTGACATATTATGAATACATTGAACATGATCATTGTGAGTAATTATTCTACAAACTACTATTAAATGAATTAATTAACTAAAAAACTGTTTAAGACATTAACTCTAAATCCTGAGAGAATTGTGAACTCAAATGTAAAGTGTAGATTGCTTTGATGTATTAAGAGATGCGATCTTATATGGTCAAATAGGTCCCAAACATTGGTGATCACATGTAACATTGTGGGAACGTTATAACTCAAGAATGAATCTATAATATCTTTTTAGAGAAATAAATATCCCCTTAAAATGGATTTAATGAGAATTGTTTATTCATAATATTGGCCAATTATTTTAGTAAAGAGTTACTAAAATTTATATTATAATGAATTAGATTTCATATGAATAATCAAAAGATTAAATTAGAGACTTAAGGAATAAGATGTAGTGACAGATATTATTTAATAACTTCATATCACTATGGATGATTTAATAGAGGAGTTTAAATGCAATTAAAATAAGTTAAGGATGTCTTTTGTAATTAAATAAAAACCTAGAGTGCAATTATATTTTTTTTAGTGGAATAAAATGTAATTAATGGTAACCATTGGACTAGTTATGAGATAAGAAGAAGTTCTAAGCCCATTGGAACTAGGCCTTTTTATTTTCCTTCATCTCCCACTCCAAGGTAGATAAGAAAAACCCCAGGGGTTGACCAGAGAAGTTTTTACATGTGAAAAACAAAACTCACAGAGAGGGAGAGAGATTGAGTTTCGGCTAGCACACACATAGAAAAAAATTGTTTTTTCTATCTTGCTAGTAGGATTCTTGGTTTGCATCTTCTTCAAGGGAAAGAGCCAACACTCTTGGCCATCAATATAATTATTGGAGTGAAGACATTCAAGGATTCAAAGAGATTCAAGTGTTGTTCAAGAAATCCAAGAAAGTTATCAAGAGTAAAAAGTTTAGTAATCTACAAATTAAAGGTATGTTTCCTAAGATTAAATAATTTTTCAGACTTGCTTATTTATGTGTAACATGCTATGTATGAATAGTTCCAAATTATTTTTCCGCTGCCATATATGTGATGCATGTTCTTACATATATTGTGTAATGAGATTTCATATTTTGAATATATTAAACCAACAATATTCTAATAGGATCCCTGACAAGCAGGATCCTTCCTAAACATGCATAACTTTAAGAAGAAAAAAAGTTAAGTAGTCACCTGAAGGCTCACACAGAAATACGGTAAGGTGGGTGTCCTACTTTTGGGATTCATCTTAGTAACATGTTATTATCATTCTCAAACACCCACTCTAAGCATGTGATTACTCCAATAAATTATTGATAAGTTTTTGGCTAAAATTCAAATTACACCTCTTATTCTCTTAAGTTCGGTTAGTTGTCATTTTAATTCCTTAAATTTCATTTTTGTTATTTTAGTCTCCTAAGTTTGTTTAGTTGTCAAATTGGTCTTTTTTGCCCATTGTGGTTAAGAACTACTGTTAATGTGTTAAAGTTTTTTTAAAAAATTGATTATTTGATTAACTTAGGGGACTAAAATGACAACTAACTAAACTTAGGGAGTGTAATTTGAATTTTTACCCAAAATTTCCAAAAGTAATAAATTAAATCTCATCCATTCAAGTTGAACATCATTATGTGTTTTTACGAGTTGAGCTAAATGGAACCCACAAAACATTATTATATTTGAAGTTTAATATAGGTTAATGGTTTAATTTATTGTTTTTGTGAAACCCCCTAATTTAATTTGTTACTTTTGAACTTATACATTTTAACGTTTTACCTTTTTGAATTTATGATTTAATTTGATACCTTTGAGATGACATGATTTCACCATTGGACTTTAAAGTATAATTTTGATCTAATATATATTATTTGAACTTGTGTCCTTAAAAGTGAAAACCCTCCTTTGCAAGTTTCGCAATATGAAATGAATACAACCAAGCTTATCAACATTCCTTTGAAGTTGGGTTTCCTTTTGAGAGTGTTATCTGTTAAGACGGTTAAACACATTTCCCGCTTGAAAAGATACGAAACCAAAGTATGCCAATTCCTAAATTGCAGAAACCAAAACTCAGAGACAATCCCTTTCCTTCTCCTTCAAACTCTCCCTCCTCAGCATCACTTCTCAAGCAAGGCATCTAATCTTCTCCTCTATATCACCCTCACCTCCACCATGCCCCTTCAATATCTAATCCTCATTTCTTTCTCTTTTTTCACCTCAAAATGGCCACCGAACAACAACAAGAACAACCTGCAGCTGAGGTTTCCATGCCGGTTGCACTGACTCGTTCCAACTACTCCAACCGGGTGTTATTGAAAACTATATTAAAGCGTGATGATGTTGATGGCGGGGAGAGATTGGTTGGTGAGAGAGTTTTGATAGGAGGGTGGGTGAAGTCATCCAAAGAGGTGACCAAAGACCCCGTGCTGCCGCCTCCACAATCTGATGATGTGGTTGCTGAAAAAGAGCCTAAAGTCGACATTACCTGTGTGGAACTTCTTCAGTCTCGGATACCCTTTTTCCGGTCCATTATAAAAGTATTTGGTGGTGGACATTACCATCTTCATGATCGTCAGAAGTTGGAGCAAGTCGCTCCTAGGCCACCGCCACCACCTCCTCCTTCCATTGCTTTCTTGCAAGTTAGTGATGGTTCATGCGTTGCAACTCTTCAGGTACATATATTCACTTATTCCTCCCTACTTCTATTAGCTTCATAGGAAAATTAGATGCTCTTTATTTTTCTAACTGCTTGTTGATATTCATATCCACATTATTGAGCATAAATTCCAACCTAGTATTTGGTGGAATTTCATATTCATTCTTTATTGAAGCCACATCAATGATAACATGTTTTAAATCATTTATCATTTTATATCATATTCTGACTGGAATTAAAATCTCTCAGGTTATTGTAGACTCCAGTATAGCTTCCCCCAGGCAGTTCCTGCCTATTGGAACTTGTATATTGGTAGAAGGCGTATTGATGGAGCCATCAGAAAGGGGAAAACAGGTTATCGAGCTTAAAGTGGAGAAAATTCTTCATATTGGGACAGTGGAACATGAAAAGTATCCGTTGGCAAAGAAAAAATTACCCTTTGAAATGTTGAGGGATTATTCCCAGTTTCGATCTCGGACAACCACAGTAAGTTGACTATCCCATTGCAATTTTATTGCATTTGTTCTAGTCATTTCTGGGTATTTCCTAGTATGTGTATCCATAGTTCTGGAGGTAGTCCAATTTTACTACATTTTTTCCACCCATTGCTGAGATAATTTTGTATAATAATATCTTGTCTGATTTGGATCTGTGCAATGATGGATATTAAGACCATACAATAAACAGAGCTTGTAGCAACATCAAGCAATTTAGAGGGAAGTGGTCCATAATTTTTTCTGTATCATGCATTCCCAATATACTTCTCCGGTAGTTCTACAGGTTTAAAGTGATTCTACAATGATATCAATGCTTCAAAGGTCATTCAATAAAGTAAATCATAATAAGTCTACCTATTTCCAAAAAGTGGTATTTGAAATTCTTTTAGGATGCTTCTTCTAGGAAATAGAATATGCCAGTGAGCCGATTATATCTTGTCTCACACAAATTCTTCAGCATTATAGCTTGTTAGTGCTAGCATCACATTAAATGGTGTAACAATCAGGCCCAATTCTAATTCTTTTATACTGTGTTTGTCATGTTTCACATTATCTAGGTGGCATCTGTTATGAGAATCCGTAATGCCCTGACTTTTGCGACTCACACATTCTTCCAAAACCATGGCTTCCTTGATGTGCAAGTACCCATTATCACGAACACAGACTGTGAAGGATTTAGCGAAAAATTCCAGGTTACGACTCTTCTTGAAAAAGCAGATAAAAAGGAGAAGCCAACTACCGTTAATGACACGGAAGGTGTTAGCCTTGAAGTTATTAAGTCTTCTGTAAAAGAGAAAAGTAAGATAGTTGAAGAACTAAAGAGGACTGATAGCAATAAGGAAGCACTGGCTGCAGCACTTCAAGATTTACGTAAAACAAACGAACTAGCATCACAGTTAGAAGCAAGAGAAAAATCAAAACCCGGAACTTCACTGAAGGCTGATAAAGTCAACTTTTCTGAAGATTTCTTCGCCCACAAAACTTACCTAACTGTTTCTGGTCGCCTACATCTGGAGAGCCAAGCATGCGCCCTTGGAAGTGTTTACTCAGTTGGACCCAGGTTTAGAGCAGATTCTGCAAAACGAGTGGCAGAGATGTCAATGATTGAGATCGAAATGGCTTTTTCACAGTTAGAGGTATAAGCTCATCTTACCCCAGCATTTTTAAGGATTCATATTGGTCTTCATAATATCTGCCTTTTATCCATGGTGTCAGTTTCCATGTCAAATGTAGTCTATAGTTCACATTATGCAACA